>LBNU01012998.1:1925-17103 GCA_014162995.1 Artemisia annua | reverse complement strand
GCGAGGAATCCTCGCCCCGCCCCACCAGAATAATATATACGCATATACAAATATATCTATAGCTGTATAGTATTTTCTTAGTTTATACATAATAAAAAAATATTACTATAATATTGTTAGTTTTTTTTATCTTTCTAATATTGCAAAATTCTGATTATCGAAACTCGGTTGGTGTCATACTTTTAAGCTTTAATTTTCAGTGGTATAACTTATCATTATTTGTGTATAAATCGTTGAAAATTTAATGCTTGTTTATAATTGATTATTAATAGGTTCTTAATTCTTCAAGTTATTACTAACGGTCTAAAAATAATAATAAATATGAAATGGTGTGGCTTTGGTCGAGAATTACACCCAAAGAGGACATCCCGATAAGATCTCCGATTAATACGGGGCGGGTTTTGTGGAGCATCGCGCCCCGATTAAATCCCCAATGGGGATTGGGGCGAGTTTGGGGAGAACTTTAGTAATTGGGTTTGGGGATGGCCGCCCCGCCCCAAACCCGCCCTGTCGCCATCCCTAGTCATGTTTAAGAAACGTAATTTAGGGGTACGACTATGACTGCCAGACCAACATAGCTCGATGCTAGCTAGGGGATCTTGAGAAAAGGTTATTAAAGATAGGGTAAGGTTTATAGTCTTGTCGAAAAAAAGATAAGTCATATACAATGACATATGCAAAACATAAATAAGAAATGAAGGTTAAAATTCTCGTTTATAGTAGTAAAAGCAGAAGAAAGTGGTTTAAGCCTTTAAGGTATTAGGTTTGTTGTATTGTTGCTTGGTTAACAAATAACTAGGAGGTTGTGATACGATGGCAAACACTTATGTTGGTTGGATGGCTGAGGCATAGCTCCTCTTGACCCTCACGTCTTGTCATGGTTGGAATCCTAGGGGTGGAAACGAGCCGAGCCGAACCCGAGCCTGCCAGAGCTCGAGCTCGGCTCGTTTAAGTTTTAAAAAGCTCGAGGTCGAGCTCGGTTCGTTTCGAGCCTTAAATTTTAAGCTCGAGCTCGGCTCATGATATTTTATATAGGCTCGGGCTCGGCTCGAGCTCGGCTCGTTTATACAATTTGGCAATGAAAAAGTTAAAGCTTGACTCGAGCTCAAGCTCGACTTGTAATATATCTTTTTTGAGCTCGTTAATAAGCTCGAGCTCGGCTCGTATATATGTTTAATACTTAAAATATTATAATTCTCTTGTTTACAATTCTCTTGTTTATAGTAGTAAAAGCAGAAGAAAGTGGTTTAAGCCTTTAAGGTATTAGGTATGTTGTATTGTTGCTTGGTTAACAAAATAACTCTAGGAGGTTGTGATACGTGGATGGCAAACACTTATGCTGGTTGGATGATAGAGGCATAGCCCCTCTTGACCCTCACGTCTTGTCATGGTTGGAATCCTATCAACTCAAACTAGTGTGCTTCCGCATCTTTTAACTTATAACTGAGCGTAATATGAAATCTCATTAGTATATAGTAAATCAGAATAATGTAACACGTACATGTTAGGAGTACAAATGAAAACGATTGCTTGGATATGTGGTTCGTGTGTGTACATGCATGTAACTGTAGTGATTATGGTACAAAATCTATGATGGGTGTTTTTTAGCATGAGTGGCCACATCGACTTAATTTTCGCTTACAATGATCACTATTTCGAGATATTACAAATGGCAAAACATATTAAGACATCTAGAAGGGCGATTTATAATCGTTTATGACTTTTCCGTAAATCATCCTAAGATATGTATTTAATGAGGAGGAGGGTTGATTTGCCCGGGTGACTGATCCTGCCATAATGTACTCCTACCTATACTATAGCACCGACACCCGAAGTCGAGCATACATACGACGATCTTCATGCGTGAATAGCGGGGAGGAAAGAAAGGGCGGTAGATGATAATGAGAAAAGGCGCCGCGTCTGGGCGGGCGGGCGGAATGGATGACCGAAAGGTGTCATGCCATGGAGTGGGTAATATCCCGAGTCTCATGTAAGACAACTAAATGCACCTCGAGGTGCTGCCGAGGAACTGAGGGACCTTCTCGAGCACAGGATAGGTAATTGAGAGATAGAGCTAGCCTCTTCGTTATGGGGAATCAATGCTCCGGGCCGAATAGAGCTTACCTACGGCACCTGGCTTTCTCCGGCGCATATTAGCTTAGCTGCGCTTAATAGGCCGGTTTGCCTTCCTCTCTGGCGGCCTCCTTACCCCCGCTACACTCTCACTCCAAGCTACGCCTGCTGAGCAAGATGCATTGCGATTTCCTCTTCTGTGGACGCACCTATGACCCGGGACGGGAAGAGAAAGACTTTTTTCTACGGCGAGCTTTCTCTCGTAAAGCCAAAGACGCCCCAAGACAAGTTCCAACTGTTGGGAAGGGGACATGATCAATAGAACCTGGCTGGATCCGGGCTGGGAGAGGGGCGCCCATTCCTAACCACTTTCGAAAAGGTTCGCTCATGCTGGAGGGAGCATCCCCACTTAGTGATCGGTCCGCTAGTTCACGCAAATCCGAAGAAGTTATCACGGACGAGCCACATGCAGGGAAACTTGCACGTGTGGTTCTGGCCGGGCTTTCCTGAGGTATCTAATAACCTTGCTTCTGCTCGCCGCTGGCGCACCTCTCCTAACTATTGCCCATTTATTCTGGAATAATCTTTTTAGGAGGGACAATTTTACATATTTCTGCCAAATCCTTCTATTATTAAGTACGGCTGGTACCATTTCGATGTGTTTCGATTCTTCCGAACAAGAGAGGTTTGATGCTTTTGAATCCATTGTATTAATTCCACTTCCTACTCGCAGTATGCTCTTTATGATCTCGGCTTATGATTCAATTGCCATGTATTTAGCTATTGAGCCTCAAAGTTTATGTTTTTATGTGATCGCAGCATCAAAAAGAAAGTCTGAATTTTCCACGGAAGCCGGCTCGAAATATTTGATCTTAGGTGCATTTTCCTCAGGAATCTTATTGTTTGGGTACGACCGGACAACTACCGATATCTATTAATATCTTTTCTTAGAATGTTGTTGTTAAATATATATCTATCTATATCGTAAACTAATTGATCTTACGGGGGGAACGAAATCCAAGAATATATAGACTGACTTGTAGAGAGAGACCCTCTATGTAGTTGTCTATCTAGGGTGATCGATCTACATCTTTCCCCATAGCCCTGGGGCTGTGTCTCGATCTCCTATGTGCGAAATCTAAGGGACTTGTTCCTATGGAGATTCCCCTTGGTCTAATTCCACGCCTTATGACGAAAGGGGAGTCGGCGTGGCGTAAAGTGAAGATTGGGGGGAGTAGAGAAAAATGCCCTTCTGGGGTATTCCGAAGGTGTAACCTAGGCAACAAAAAAGGGGCCCGATACTTCAACTAGAGGAGCGACCTGTTGGTTCACCAAACCCCGACTCAGCGTCACACGTTCTCCAGGTCCGAAGGGATCCAGTGCCCAACTACCGACTCCTCCCGGAATTGCGTTATCGGAGCCGAGCCAGGAATGGCCGTTAGTGGACACCCGCCTTCACCGGTTAGAGAGGCCCTCTTTAATACATTAAGAAAAGATGTTCACAGGGGCCAGAAAGACTCGGTCATAGGAACTTAGACCACCTACGCGCTGGTGAAAACCACCTCGACCGGATCAGAGTAAACAACAATGTCGAATCAGGCCGCCCCTTGCCTTGAAAGAATTCACACGCGGCCACCAGCTTTCCCAAAATAAGGGGGGATCTGCTGCTTACTGCTCACGGAAACATCCGACCTATACTATAAGTCGTCCGCCTATTTTTCTGATCTCCTTTCCTTCTATTAATCATATTTTTGGCTTTGACCCATTCAAGCTGAAAAATGGGGTTGATGGTGTTGGCTAAAAAAGAGGGAGAGAGGAGAGCCTCGGGGTACGCTCACTTCTGCATTTTTGTTTAAGGTTCTCGAGATTCTCAATCGCTCTTTTTTTAGTGGGGGGGAATAGTGCGTGAATGAAGATTCTCAGACGAGGGAATCGTTCCTCTCTAAATAAAAAGAAGCTAGTTCTATTGATAGAGCTTTCACGTCTGCGCATAGAAGACTTTTTTTCCCTTCCATTCCGTTCTTACCATATCATGGGCAGTTGGGTTGGAATCCGTGTGATGGTTCGAAAGTGCTTTCAAATATTCTTCGCATCCCCAGAGAGATACATTGTTTCCATTGTGACTTGGTCGTCAAAAGGGGCACTACTAGTGTTGNGACTCATGGGCTTTCTAACGCCGAACAAAAAGGACTAATGCTATGTCGTGAGTCTTCTTCATCTCTTGCTAGAACTTTTTTCTCTAAAGGTAGTGGCTTGCTATTCACCAAAAACTGAATGGGTTCAAAACTTAATATACTACTAAACTTATACCACTCGAACATAAAACGCACAGATTGGATAACTAATAGCTACTTAGAATCTTTTATATAATAAAACAAAACCTAGTGGGACTTTAAAAAAAGATTATTTTCTTATTAAGTAATATTTTAATTATTATTTTTTAATTCATAAATTTATAAATTCGTTTGGTTGATATATTACACAAGTAAGAGATAAATACAAAAAATATAGATAAGATCCAACTAACAATAGAATTAAACTTTTTAATAATTATCTTTAATAATAAAAAACTATAATTAAAACTAATAAATTAAACAAAATAAAGATTAAATTATTTGTTTTTAAATAAATAAAAAATAGGGCAAATACCATAAAAAAGCGTGATACTTGTCCTAAAATACACTTTTGGGTATCGAACAAATTTTTTTCCTCTTTTGAGTACTGAACTTTCATTTTTATGCCTCTTTGAGGCACTTTGTGACGTTTTTGCTCCTCAAATTATTAAAAATCCAGGGGCAAAAATGTCACAAAGTGCTTCAAAGAGGCCAAAAAATGAAAGTTCAATACTCAAAAGAGGAAAAAAATTTGTTCGATACACAAAAGTGACTTTCTTGACAAGTATAGTGCTTTAATATGGTATTTGCCCATAAAAATATATCATTCAAAAAAACTTTAAAAAAAACTCGCGCGTGCGCGGGTATTATAACTAGTGGAATAGAATAAGAAAATACCTTGGGTTAGTTGTCGAAACAAATAGGCTTCCTCGGATGTCTCTTAGGTTTGAGATTAATAAATCACGAATTAAATTGTTTTAGTTTATAAGAATCAATATTTATAACCCTTTGGTCACTAGGAAATTACAATACGACCCCAACTCGTATATATATTCACAATGTTTCCGCAACAAGACCCTTTTAATCAAAAGTTTTTAATAACAATTCTTCTAGTTTCCTATACCATTTTTTTTTTCCTTTTTTTGTTTTTTTTCTTTTTTTATGTCTATTTTACCTATATGAATTACTCTTTGTTTTTGTTTCTATTACTCTTTGTTAAACCGATGACCCAGTGATCCGGTAATCCGACCAGGTCAATTTGAGACCCAGTTTTTAAAACATTGATTGAATTGTGCATTTTCCTTTTCATTGATTTTAACTTTTGTTTAGTTTTTATTATTAAAATTACTTCCGACACACATTAACAATTTTGCTATATATTGCTGCTAACTTTTCTGCACCACACCTTCCTCTTTAATAGGTAAATTGCAATATTTCAGTTCACCAAACGTCTATAAAACCTTTAATATGTAATACAAAAATACATAAAACCTAAAACTTCAACATAAATTAAGCATATGTTATGCAATACTAACACATACAATTCAACGAGAATATAAGTTTTTAACTTAAAAACAAGATCACCTATCACCACTATCAATCCAAACTTGTCATGTATATTTTCTTAAATAAAATTAAAATAAGAATATCAAACACCACCGAATTTGGTGAATCGGGTTGACTTGGGTCACATGAAACTCGGTGGGAAAAACTCTGTTTTTAAGCCTCGAAGAACCTGTTAATTTTGGCGGTTTTTATTTTTTTTTTACCAAAAACGGTTCAACCGGCCGAGTAGAACCGATTTTCAAAACACTTGGTGAAATATTAAGAATAGAAAGGAAAAAAAAATGCCAGCGTCTACGTTCTTACATGTTTTATAGGTTTCTTTTTGTTGGCAACATAGCTTTTGGTTTTGTTGTTATGGTTTCGTTGACAAGAAAGACTACGTGCTATATTGTGCAAGTTTTCTAAGTTAATACACAAAACTAGCAAAAGAAAAACACACACGATCACGGAACTTCAAAGTTGTAACACTTTCATAAATCGCACTCTCTAGTTTAAGTGTATTAAAAGTAAACATTTTCTAAAATGAAAGATTAGTGAATTTAGAAGTAACTAGGGCTTCCAAACTCCAAAGTCTCTAAGCTGGATCTTTATGTCTTCTTTCGGCATAAAGATCTAGCTCTACTTTTTAAAGTTAGATAATAATGTAAACTAAAATGAGCAAGTTTCTCGGATGGTATTTACATAAACCTCTTAGACGATGCCGAAAAAGGTCTTTATCTTTTGAGTTATACTCTTATGTGTTCGTTCCTGAGTTGGGGATACGACTTGAGTTGGGGGCACGAATGTTTCCAAACCTTCGACTCCTATAGTTTGAAAAGCCTTTACAAGTGCCTCCATGTACCCTTTTACATCCTTCTTGAATTTTTTTGGACCCCGTCTCCTTCTTACCCTTGTCAGTAGTACTCTTGACTTCATTCCCTTCTTCCATATAAGCTTGGAAAGCAGTAAGGATACCATGTGCACGATCACGAAAATGCCCAATCACCAAATCCTCAAAGATCTACAATAAAAAAGCATCAAAATGTCAAACATTAGGAGGTTGTATCATGAAAAATAAGCTTTGGCGACTTTCAACCTTGTCGAATCATTTGATCGATACAATTTTTTGTTAGCTTATATTTTTTGTTGACCTATGGTGACATATTTTTTGATAAACACAATATAGATTAGTCATAAACATCGTATAATCATACCTTGGGTGGTTTGTTCATGGTGTAAACCATAGTTTTTAGAGATAGAACTAGAGTACGTTCATTGTAAGCAATCGAATTTTTTTCTCCTGTAATAGTGCCGCGGCTACCAGAAAATCCAGGTTCGTTGAAATACGGCTTTGCATTCAAAACCATACCCTGTATAGACACCAAAACTTGGAGCATAGTCGAAACCCCGGGTGTCCATTTCTCATTCTTGGCACCAAACCAAGTGTTTAAAAGGCTCAAGCAAACTTTGCCATTCGCATACAAATTCGGATTAATACGTAGCCCACCGGAGTGATAGTGCACTTTCTGAAGTACAAAAGATCGAAAAACAACCGTTAACTTGTCATAAGATTTTGTCGCATTACTATAAACTAAAAACATAGGATAAATATGACAAGTTAGTAATTAATGATACAACACATACAGGTGGTTTATCAGGATACTTTTCCGGAAAATGAATATCGAAGAAGAAAAGACCATTATCATATGGAGTTCCTTTTGCTCCCATTATCACAGCTCTTAAAAGATCTATCCGCGATTCATAAACCCTGACATATATTGTATCTATAACAAAATCAAAGTTAATGAGCATGAATGTCAATAATTGACAGAGAGAGAAGTGGCGAAAACTAGCAAAACAGACCGGGTAAGTCCTTTTTAAGAATCCTCCATTCTTTTTGAATCTTTTTAGACCATTTTGTAGTTGGCTGCAAAAGTGATAATAACAATTAAGTAAATAAATAAATAAAATAAAATAAAATAAAAGTGACATGATTAGCTTGCTTTTTGGGCTTATTGGCTTATTAGCAATTGGAGAAGCCAATAAGCTCACGTACATTCACTTTCAAAATGCGTTAAGTTTTAAAAAATCTCACAAANCGCTCGTTTTGATATCAGTGACAGCTTGAAAACTATAGAATTGTTCTTATATTACATTCCCTACTTTATACGCACTTACACGTAGGGTATTTTGCAAACTACAATATCTAAACTATATATGTACTATTATATAAAGCTTCAATGGATCACCAACTTATTCTCGCCCAACTAATATCGTGTCAAATCAAACCATCTGTCCCTCCGCTTTCCAAGACCACCATTGTTGAAACCGACAAGTGTAGGGTATACGCTTGAGCTTTATGCGGACACCATGCTAATCTTTTTTATTTGGCAATGCAACCTTAATGTACTAAAAGAAGTGCTTAACAAAGTATATGACACTTCAAAGCTCAAACAGCAGTCAGCATTTTGGCAAAAGATGGTTCTTAACAGATTGCGTTTCTACCAGTCATATAAATTAGAGGTGTAAATTGAACACAAATCCGTTGTAGTCTAGTTGGTTAGGATACTCGGCTCTCACCCGAGAGACCCGGGTTCAAGTCCCGGCAACGGAATTTTTTTTTCATTTTTCTTCTCACAAATTTAATTTTTGTAGTTATGCTCATTTGTGATGCTTGTCTTTATTGATCTGATACTTAACTTTTACATTTTCATGATTATATGGTTGTCTAGCCGAAATCAACATGTTCGACAATTTGCTCTTTTAAGCCTTAGAAGTTAAAGGAAAAACATGTCATTTATAGCATATGAATATGCGCATTTGACAGGCATCAAGTAATCTAGTCGAATACTAAAGGTTGGCCGAACAACAAAGATTTGAGTTAAAAGAATATAAATATTAGAATGTTACGTGCGGTATGATGGTTCTCATATAACACAACCTTGGGTACCAATCTAATGCAAGTTCATGTTCTTTAGATACAGTTCATTATTACCAATTTTATCTACTATCTACTAGTGTTTGAGCTTGTTTGCCAAAAATATTGAAAACACATCTGAATATGGAATTACCTCTAATATAAGGAAAGCATTTAACATAGATGTAACATAAACATACTTAATAGATCATTCCAACATGATGATCATTAATCTACATTAACATATAGCATTCAAACGGCAACAAAATAACATAGATTTTCAGAACAAATCCATCACTCCCCAAAACATAAACGATAACAAACTCGCTACTTCTACTTCTGTCCCTTCTTTTTCCACAAATCGCCAAACATTCTCATCCCCGAACCCTTTCGCTTCCCACTCCCTAACCCATCATCCAAGTCATCACCCATCCCACCTGGTGAACCCACAAAACCCCCATACCCATCAAACACGCCACCATAATGCTTATCCATTGAACCACACCGCTCCGACACCCTCCTTCCTTCATTCATATCCACCCCACCCGCTAAGATTGCAGCTGCAGCATCAGCAGCCTTACGCCACTGCTCCGTTTGGACTCTCAGCTTCTTCATCTCAAGTTCAAGTGCTTCCTTTGCTACTTCAACTTCTTTTAACTTTTCCTTCATGTGAATCCCTTCAAGTTTACTCTTTTTGTACTCTTCTTCAATAAAGGTCAACTTTAAGTTCATTGTTTCTTCTTTCGCTTTAGCACAAGATATCACGTCATTTGCTTCACTCAATTGGTGTTTTAGACCCTCGTTTTCTTTACTGAATGCTTTTAGTTCTTTTTCTTTTTCATCAATCTGTGCTTTCAATAAACTTATCTCTTCGTTCTTCACAGCAATAGCCTCATCAAACTTAAGCTTTTCTGGTGATTCTGGTAAAACGCTAACTTGCTTCTTTTCAGCTTCATCTTGATCACAAGATTGAGTAGCCTCTACTTTAGACTCCTTTCTAGCGATTTCAACCGGGACTTCAAAAACATCGGTTTCTTTTTGGGTCTCATCTGGGGTCTCACTTTCTTTACTGACCTCCTTGTTGGAGTCCTCTTTTTCACTAGGCGGAGATCGTGTATCTTGAACCGTTACAGGCTCAGAAACAACCGGTTTTACAGCCCGTTTCTCAAGCTCCTTTTGCGCTTCTTTCTTTGCAGCCTCAGCTGAAGCCAACTGATCTTTAAGAATCTTTAACTCACCTTGAGCATGTTCAAGTTGAGTTTCCAACCCTGCTATACGAGTTCCTAGCTTCTTTTGGTTCAAAGGCTCAGAATGAACGCTTCTTGGTGACCTGCGATCGCCTAGCTTTGGGCTGCGGTCAGTCAATGGACGGTGGTGAATCGGGTCAGAGTCTGAGCTAGATGTTCGGAGTGGTGCCGGGCCTCTTGTAGACACCCTTTGAGTCATTTCGGAACCTCTGTGTTCAAACATCAAAATTATAAAATTTTAGCATACAATATGATATTATTATCATTATTATTTTTACTTCTCTACTCTCATTTTTCTTCCTAATTTTGTTACTCTTTTACAAGCTCACTTTAGTGACCAATAGCCACCCATAACAGATTGCTAAACATATATAAAACATAACAAGGAAAAAAAAAACAGTATTAAGGCATACCAAATTTAGTACAGTAAAATAAAGAATATAGCTACTAACCTTACTCTCGGCATTTAGAAGATCTTGTTCTTGTAAACTTTAATACTGAAAGAAGTCAAAACAAAGTTAGCTTCAACTTTCAAATAACAATTAATAAAGTTAGATACATACCGAAAAATATGCAATTATAATACACTCAACAACACAGTACAACACAAACAACAACAAAAGCTGAAAAGTAAAAATTCATGAAATTGACCCATCTTGCTTGCACAAAAAAGAGTCATAAAAAAGTGAGCCATTTCAGTCTTTTTACAAACAAAACAAGACCCACAAATCTTAACCACAATCTACACAAAACCCATGTTTCAAATTACAAAAAAGTTACATTCCTAAAGTTAAACTAAGAAAGCTAATATTATAAGTCAAAACATCTGAATGTGACATGTAAAATTAAGAAAAATAATTATATTTTGTAATCAAACAAAAACATGCAATTGAGCACACAAACATAGTACTACCACATAAAAAGCAAGAAAACTCAGATTTTCTCCTTGCTTAAGCCTACCAAAAGTCTAGTTTACAAAACAAAACAAGACCCATGAATCTTAACAACCACATACACAAAACCCATGTTCCAAAACACATAAAAAAAGTTTTCAAAAAAAAAGTTCTAAGTTCTAACCATGGATATAAAAATGGTTGTAATTATTTTACCTATGGAGAAAATGCAGTGGAGCAACAAGACTGGCAACAAGAAGCCTTGAAAAGAGTGAGAGAAACAAGAGTTTTGAATTAAAGTAAGTAATTAAAATGTGAGTGTGTGATTTTTGAAGAAGAATCTGAAATGAGAAGATGACAAGAGAGTGATTTTTGAAATGTGGAAAGAGACATATGTACATGTCTACATTTAACCATTTTTTTCTTCTTCTTGGAAATAACATTTTTTTTTAATTAACTTTGTTAATTAATACTATTATTTGGTTTGACTCCATTTAAACCGTTACTTTCTCTCAATTTAATACCAACAAAGATTTTTGTTCTCTTCTAAAATTTCACGAGAAAATTACCAAAATATTACAAAAGTACAAATGAGTTCCATTTTCTAGTCACTTTTAACACTTTTTTCTCAAAACGGTCATGCTCAACTGCTCGACTGCTCAACTCCACTACTTTTGCGCCACGTGTCTCAAAAGTAGTGGAGTTGAGCAGTCGAGCAGTTAGTGGGACTGCTCAACTCCACTACTTTTGGGACACGTGGCGCAAAAGTAGTGAAGTTGAGCAGTCGAGTAGTTGAACATGACCGTTTTGAGAAAAAGGTGAAAAATGTCTAGAAAATAAAATTACCTTGTACTTTTGTACCATTTTGGTAATTTATTATGAAACCTGTAATGTAATCAAACGTGCATTGATATTTTGAAGTGGAGATGCAAACGAGTCGAGTTAACACTATGTTCTCTAGTTTTATTTTAGGAGTGAAAGTGAATGAAATTGAGTGAATCATAAATGTATTCTTGAGTTTTTTTTGTGCCTATGAGTGAAAGTGAATGCAAATGAAAAGGAAAGAGCACTAGTGGATTTTTGACTCATCACTTTCACCATATATTTGGGATGAAAGTCAAAAGGGACAAAATATTTAGTCGTAAAAAGACCAAATCGTCCTTGCATCTTTCTTTTATTTTTTATTTTGTAAGGGCATGATTGTTAAATGTATAACATTCTTTCATTTTCTTTCTTCTTATTTCATTGATACTCGAGAACACAAATAAATATCTATCTTTCTTTCATCTCCACTCCATTTCTTTTCTTCACTTTCATTTTCTTTACGTTTCACTCTTAATTTAACTCGAGAACGGAGCGTAAGTTTGTGCTCGGCTAATTTCAAGCATAATTTCTACAGCTTGAACTCGTTTACTAATAAGCTTCATGTCAAGGTCGAGCTCGGGCTAAAACTTATTTAACTCGAGCTCGAGTAGCTCAATAGCATCTCAACTTATTTAAAGTATTTTTTAAACTAAAACATAAGAGTAATAAACTTACTTAATTGACTAAAAAGCAGCTTGAACATATTTACTTTTGGACAAGTGTTATAAACTCCATTCATAAATATAATTTCACGTCTATTAAACGGTCTAAATCATTTGTCATATGGTGGAAATTAGGCTTAGGATATCCATACCCCTTAAAGTGATTTCAGCACCTCTTAATATTTTAATTTTTTTAACTTTTATAATTTTATTTTTATTATAAAATTATAAAACAGAAAGTAATTAACATAAAATATAAAGTTTGAAAAGAAATACAGAATATAAACAGATAAAAAAAACCAAAAATGCTGATAAAAATTTTCTTATACTTCTAAAGAGGGAATAAAATGTGGGTCAACAAGAGTAATTGTAGCTTAGATATAAATGCATTTTGTTAATATAATAATAATAATAATAATAATAATAATAATAATAATAATAATAATAATAATAATAATAATAATAATAATAATAATAATAATAATAAATAAATAAAGTACAAATGCATTGATGCTCGGATACAAATCTACCTTGAATTATTATGTGATCATATTTGCTGCCCCATCTAATAATGGAGTTTTTGCTTAAATCGCTACAAAGTATACCCTCTTTTTATTAATCTGAAAAGTGATAAAATTGACATACTAGTGTGACCTTGTGTGATGCATTTACGTAAAGTATTTTATTGTTGTGTTATGAGTTTTTGTATCCATTATCTTTAGTCACTAGTTGACTGTAAAGCTAGTTTAATTTAACTATTCAGATATGCATGTGTAAGCTTTAAGACCGTAAATAATCAATTTCGTAAGTATATATGTTTCAATATAAAATTTCTGGTTTCGGTCAAAGTTTCTTTTGGGTGAAAAATACATACCTTGTATTGTTGTACACACGTGGTGTTTGTTTTTTAAGAGGCTCTGAATCTGAATTTGAACCGCACATCTGAATCTGAATCTGAGGCGTAAATGTCTGAATCTGACCGCATTTGAACGGGAAAACAAAACTCATGTTTGAACCATACATTTGCTTGCTCGTACTATTTTTTTTTTGTTATTTTTTTGTCAACAAGAGGCAACAAGAGGCATTAAGACACCCCTCTCAAGTCTAGACCATTAAGATCTTACTGCCTCTGACCGCATCTGACCGAAAAAAAAAAAAAAAAAAAAAAAAAAAAAAAAAAAAAAAAAAAAAAAAAAAAAAAAAAAAAAAAAAAAATCGGAACGGCCAAAATGTCTCACGGCGTCTGAACGGTTCAGATTCAGATGCTGTTAAGACCCTCTTTTTTAAAAACAAACACAACCTTTAGATTAATTGTAACATGCACGTATTATTTTGTAGAAAAAATAAAAGGACACAATATACACAAAACCAGAAATCTGAGTTTTTAAAAACATATGAAATTCAAAAGTCAATGTTTGTTAGTAAAATAAAAATAAAATGCCAAAAGAGAGGCGTGGGTCGTTAAGTTGTCGTATTTGAAAGAAAACAACTTTCTTGTTCAATGCACTATCTTTTTCTTGCTTTTCGGGTCGCAGCGAGTGTGCTCTGTGCACTATCCATCTTTTCAAACATTTTACTTTTTACTGTACAAGTTAAACGTTTGATTTTTGTTTTTTAAACAATTATCATGAAGTATATAGATATTAAAAGAATATATAAAGACAGCCTTGTACTTTTATCATGTTATTGACTAAATAATTGATAATAATGATAATAATAATAATAATAATAATAATAATAATAATAATAATAATAGTAAAGTTAAGGAAACGTTGGATTAAATACTATAGTTCAAAACTGCAGAAGAGTGTTTGTAGCTACAAACTAGAAAATCAGTAGTGGTAAGTTAAAGTGAAACAAAATCATGAATAAATGAACCCTTTTCAGTACTTTTTCTTTTTCCATCTAGTGTTTTCATTGATTGAAAACTTTCCAATCAGCTATATTTAGAGCATTAAGTATAGTCACACTGCAAAATGTTACTCGGATTTTGTTTCATCACATTAACATTATCTTAGCATTTCACATTTCACATTTCATATTTCGCATTCATATATCAAAAATTGAAAATCAAACCAAATAACTCGAATTACTTAATTTTAATTATTTATTTATGTTATTATATAGATTTTTAGCATAAAAAAAATCCAAGCTTAAAAAAAGTTATATTTATATTATAAAAGAGTTTTAATGTTTTGTGTGTGTGTGTGTGTGTGTGTGTGTATATATATATATGAGAGGGTTAATGTGATATCAAATTTAAAGTTTTAAAAATAAGATCTATTCTAAACTACCACTAAAAACATTTAAAAATAACCATATTAGCAATAATACACAAAAAATAAAATATTAATACGAATTAACATTTTAGCAACTAATAATCAACTGATACATGAGTTTGTGTTAGTGATACACAATTATAAATTTACATGTCGTATCAAAATGTATCATCTTAACCTGATACACATTACATGTCGAATCAAAGTGTATCACCTTTATTTCGCCAATTTTAAAAAGAAAACCATCGGAACTTTAACAATTTGAATTGTAATTAATAGAAAATTTTATTTTATTTTAACAAGAGTGTCACTTGTTAAATTTTAGTTGGATCTTATTTAACAACTTTAAGTTTGATCTTATTTGATCTAGATTTTCTCTCTCTCTCTCTCTCTCTCTCTCTCTCTCTCTATATATATATATATATATATATATATATATATATATATATATATATATATATATATATATATATATATATATATATACACACACACATACATACATATATATATAGACACACACATGTGTATATACACATACATATATATATATATATATATATATATATATATATATATATATA
>LBNU01012992.1:93104-111439 GCA_014162995.1 Artemisia annua | reverse complement strand
TGACTAGTAGCGATTTGTTGGTGTAAGGAATGCATGATTAGAAACATCTGGAATGGATGGATCGGGTGGTCGTGGCCCGGGGGGGCGCGAGCGGGTGGCTAAAATATTTAGGCTCCAAAAACCCTCTTTTTTTTGTAACATCTGCACGATAATTTACGATAAGAAGCGTCACCCATACATTTTAGATTTGGGTACAAGTATATTAACCACCTTAGGAGATCAGGTTGTCCTGGTGGATGAAGCACTCGGTTCGGACTTTGCATGATGGCAGAAGAGGGAAAGTGTGTTGGCAGGAGTAGATTGGGGGAAACATGATTAAAAGTGTCTTGATTAACTTATTTTTACTGTATTACGAGTCATATGATTTGGATAAAGCTTCTGGAAAAGCTCACGAGTTCACTTTTTTGTCGGCGTGCCGTTTATTGAGGTTATTAGTGATGTACCAAATAAACCAAAAAAGTTGGGCAAAGAAAAGGCTAAAAAAAACACTTGATATATAATTAACATAGATCTATACATGTAAAAGAAAATGTTCACGGCGACAAAGACGGTGTTCTCGACGACTCGATAGCGACATTTTCGGCAACTCGGGGCGACAACGGCTGTAACAAAAAAAGTTAATAAAAACCTAGATCTAAAAAAAACAACTACAAACTTACTTTTTGGAATATCAATATCATGTTGATGAAGTGGTGCCGCCGCGGTTCACGTCGCTGATATCAATATAATGGACCAAATCAAATAGGAGTTTATTGATATAAAGGAGATGAACAAGAAAAAAGAGATTTAATCATTGATCGGAATAGGTGGGGCGGCCGGATGTAGGGAGAGAAAAAAATGGTGCGTATGGAGATAAAGAGAGAATGAGGGTGTTTTGTAAATTTAGTTTAGACAAGGGCATTGACCAATTCAGTTTTAGAAGTGTTGAAGGGTAGAATAGGCAAAACATATTTTCAACTTTTCACAAATCTTGACTTTTTCACTTTTCACCTTTGACCATTTTTACATTATAGGTAGTATAGATAGTCAACTCTATTTGAAAAAAAGTCAAAACTGAAACACCATGTACCACCACACAACCACCGTACTCACATCCTCTAGCAGTAAACGTTGTCGCCGTAACCCACCGCACCACAACCCAACCCACCGCTCACCGATGGTGGAAACGAGTTGAAGCTTAATTTAAAATATGTTGGTGAAAGTTGTAAAAGTTTATCATTTCGAAGTGGGTTTCTTATATAAATCAACAAAACCATGATTAAACACAACTTTTACAAAATCAATACTAACATCATCAAATTGGGCTGATTTGAGCTAGGAAAAGAAACTTGGTTGACTGTTTGTTTAACTGAATAAATAGTATTATTTTCATGGTTTATTGTAACATGAGGGTGTTTTGATTGTTTGTTAACAAAATGTTACAAATTTTTAGAACATTTGAGTTGAATTCAAAGTTTTTAAAAAATTTGGGTTTGTGTTCTTGAGAGTGGATTAAAAATAATTGAAAATTAGGGTGCGTTTGGTATGCTGCCATGAATGACAATGAGTATGAGTTTGATAGTAGTGGTGGGTTCCTCAACTATGAAAGATCCATACTAGCTCTCTTGATGTATATGGAGTATGGATTATTTCTATTATTCATTACCATAGTGGTGGGGTCTCTCATAATAAGCAAACGTCTTTAATCACTTTCATAGTAATAGTCTTATTCCATAGTGGGATACCAAGTTAAAGAAAATCAAAGTGGGGAAGAAAATGAGGGTATATTAGTCATTTTGCAAACCTTTGACCATTAGTAAAACTAGCGAATGTTAGTGAAAAGGACATAACTTGTTACAAAATGTGAACAACAAAGGTTTTTTTTTTCTTTTTTTTTAATTAAAATTTGAGAATGGTGAGAAGTGAAAAAATACCAAACACAGACATAATTTGTAATTTACAGTTAATTTTAAAACTAAAGTAATGAGGAAAAAAGGAAGAAAGTCAAGAAAAATAAATAATGTGATCACGCACAAGTTAAACTAAAATAAAAAAGGGTAAAATGCAAAAATGGTCACTAAAGTATCGTGAAAATGCAGAAATGGGACCGAGTCATAAAGTAGCGCAAAATTGCCACTAATGTTTCACAAAAGTGCAAAATAGCCACCGAGAGCGCTTTTTTGCTATCGCCCATTAGTTTTTCCGTTAGTCAAGGGTATTATCGCATGAATTGACTAATATACCCCTTTATCTTCGGATACAACCCTCATTGTTGCCGCCACTTTAACTCTTTACCAAATTAACTCGAACACCTATTCAGATACAATTCTAATTAACGTATAGTTCCGATTAGATTACATCGGTCGTCCGTGCCTTTGAACGATACGGTAAGAACATAGTTTATTTTCATATTTACTTGAACAGTGTGTTTGTTTTTTTTAAAAGGTATATTTGTTGTTAATGTTATGGACTTACAATTGTAGGTGGTCATATGGGAAATGTGAAAGAAGTATAGGTGGATAATGAAACAGAAGAAAAGAGTGGCGGGAGTGATTCAGAGGATTTGGATTATAATCCAAATGATGATGAAGTGTTTGATGATGATGATGATGATGATGAGCTAATTGAAGATGTTCCCGTAAGTAAGTCTGATTTGCTATGTGATAAAGAATGTGCACATAATTCAGGTATACCTGATTTTATGAAAGATTATGCAATGCTTAGAAAGTATGCCCAAGAGTTGGTTAATCAAAATCCAGGCACTACTATTAAGATTAATGTACAGCTAGAACCAAATCCAGAGAGTTCAACAAGAACTTTTAAAAGGGTGTATGTGTGTTTGGGAGCTCCGAAACAAGGTTTCAAAGCTTGTGGCAGAGAATTCTTAGGATTAGATGGATTATGCATGTCCGGTCCTTTTCAGGTCAATTACTAACAGCAGTTGGGATTGATGCAAACAATGGAATTTATCCAGTAGCATATGTTGTAGTTGATGCACTAAATAAGGCAACTTGGTGTTGGTTTTCGAAACTACTAGGAAAGGATCTTGGTATAGAAACCAACTGCAACTTCACTTTCATTTCTAATAGGCAAAAGGTGCACATTTATATTCTATAATTAATCATGTGTTTTATGCACAATGAGAACGTGTAAAGATTTAACACCATCCATAACGTTAACTGTTCACAGAGATTGATACAAGCCATTACTAGTGTGTTTCCAAATGCTGAACACAGGTTATGTGTTAAGCATATTCATGAGGAAATGAAGTCACAGTTTAAAGGTGGTGTTTATAAGGACATGCTTTGGAAGGCTGCTAGAGCCACTACTGTTGTTGAATTCAACAAAGAGATAGATCATCTCAAGAATAACAATTCTACTCTGAAGATTCCAGCTGAACAATGGAGCAGATCACGTTTTTCAGGTAATTCATTAAGTTGCACTGGACAAAAGCATACTGCTAATTGATCATATAGTAATATATAATGTGTCATTTGTTTAACAGGCAAAGCCCTATGTGGACTACTCTTGAACAACATATGTGAGGTGTTCAATAGGCAGCTAAATGATGTGAGAGATAGGAGCATCATCACTTGTCTTGAATATATCAGAGAGTACTTGATGAAGAGGATTATGGTAGTTCAGCAACTAATACAAAAGAGTATTGGACAACTTACTCCTACTGTGAAATCTATGTTTGATGCAATAAAAAAAGAAGCTATTGATTGCGTTGTTGAATGGATTGAAGCTTCTTTATATAAAGTATATGTGCCTAACGAGGATCAGTGTGCTGTTAACATGGATAGGAAGGAGTGTGGTTGTCGGAAGTGGGAGCTAACTGGAATACCATATAAACATGTTGTGGCTGCAATAAACTACATGAATGAGGATGGAAAGGGAGTTGGTATACCTGAATAGTGGGTTCATGCTGCTTATAGACTAGAAACATGGGTGCGTATGTACTCATTCACGATCAATGGCTGTTGTGGCCGCAGATACTGGCCAAGAATTGATTCTACAACAGTAATAATACCACCCATTCCCAGACCTCAGGTTTACAGGCCAACTAAAAAGATGAAGTCAGATGATGAGCATGCAATTCCAAGTTCTTCATGTATTAGCCACTGATCTTTGAACAATATGTTTCACTTTATTGTCTTTTGGATTCTATGTTTGTACTCTATTTAACTTTATTGTCTTTTGAACAATGTTATATGTCTGTGTTTGTTTAATTATGTTATATGTATTTAGAAGTTAGGATGAAACTGTTAAAATGGGTCAATGGATAACCTAGTCATTTCTTAGGAAGAGTATTTTTAGTACAATGGGTCAAAATCAAAACTGACCCAAACATTGACATTCTAAAGTCAAATGTCATATACTTAATGTTTGCTTACCTTGCGTATTGAATACGCCTCTACATACCTCACACTACCTATAAAGCACGTTAAATCATCCCTCACAACACTCGGTCTTTGTGACAACTCGGAAATTCGGGCTCCTATATAATTATCCTAATATAATCTTGAATTATATTTCAGGAACATTTATCGAGGTCTAGGATGTCATGCGCGAAATTTGGCTATAAAACGTGAATAATAAGTTAATCGGGCAACGAAAAATAAAGTTATACGTATTTATAATCAACGTTTATGTAAAAATGTAACTAAAATATATGGAAATAGTTTTGGGTGCTCGAGACATAATTATAACGCGGTTTATTGGTCTCGTTTGTATCTCGTTAAAAATATAAGAGAAATTACAGCATTGGTCCCTGAGGGCGCGTTAGGGTTTGTTAGTAGTCCTCATCCCTTAACCATTCAACCTATAAATACTAAGTGTTTATAACACTTAGGGTTTTTGTTTCTCTCTCCCTTTCTCAGCCGACAACACCACCCCATCTCTCTCTTTTTATCCGGCCACTTCCGGCCACTGTAGCGCCACCACCGCCGCAAGTGGTGCCTCACCGCCACCACCGTTATTCACCAAATTTGATTTCCTTTCATATGAGCTATTGCACGCGCCCTAATTCCCACCCTAACACCCTTTTTCATTCGGATTCAGCCACGAATTCGACATCCATGTTCACCCTCTTCGTGTTTCTTGATTTTTGAAGACAAGGTGGGATTAGTTCGTTGTTTAGAGGGTGTTTGTACCACGATGTGACCCAAGACCCACGGGTTTTGAGGGCTTCCAAATAATAACGAAATAGTAATAATTAAAACAAGAATAGAAAGGTTGTTTGGTATCATTTTCATGTGTGTTTGTGGTCTCGTTGTTATCTTGATGAGAATAGAAAGGAGTTCGTTTGGTTCTATGTTCGAATCACGAAAACTCAAGCCGAGACCTTGTGGTCTTGGCATAGTAAGTGTTGGGTCGTTGGTTTGTAGCCATGAGTCATGGGTTGGAAGAGGATTGGTTATGACTTTTGTGATTATTGTCGTGTATTGTTGTGTTGTTGTTGATCCTCGTCGTTGTTTGATGCCGAGGGGATAAGGGCCGAGACCACTAGGGTCTCGACAAGGTATTGATATGTGGAGATGTTGTGTGGTTATTGATGTCGTTGTTGCGGAATTAGATTTGACGGGGAGTAGGATTAAGTGTTGAGTTGTGATTACGGATAGTGGTTTTGTGATTAGGATAGGATTGTGATGGATTGAGCCGTGTCGGGTGTCACCTAGACTCCCTAGTCTTGTGTGATCCCGACAAGCCAAGTAGACATGTTATTATTTTTAGACATTGACCATTTGAACCGTGATAAAAATGACTCGAAACGGATATAACCCGTGAAAATATAATGATTGACTAAATGATTGTGACACGAGTTTTTATATATACATATATATATAGTTAACTTTAAATATTTAGTAACGATTGATAATCGTTATTTCATATTTACGAGTTAATAATATTAATAATAATAGTTAGAGATCGTTAAGTACGTTATATAACGTTATGAGATTAATAAAGAAATATTAATAAACGTTGACAACGTTCGTAAATATTTCTAGATTAATACGAGATCGTTAAATAACGACGAATATGTCATCTAATGATTATTATTAGAAATAATAAACGAAACAAGATTAAATATGGAAATGGACGGGTTACTAATCGTTTCGAGGACACGTTTATCGAGACTTACCATTTTAGGAAGCTTGAGGTTTAGATTACCTTGATGACGAGTTACGGATTGGCTGGTATTAATATTATCACTTGACACGATTAACGAACTAATTGAGTTGTTAAATTCAATTAGTATACAACGAGCGTGTCGAGGGAGAATATTAATAGGTGACCCATCCTACGACTTACCATGACCTTACTAAGTATAAGTTAACTATGAATTAACAAGTGTATTGAAGGAATTGTTGAACTATCGTATTAGCAAATACGATAAGTATTCAATAATTCGTACGATTTCTCTTGATAAGTCTTGGTTACTTGAAGATCGACTTTGACCATAAGGTCGACCTAGTAGACCATTTAAGCGCGATTGATTTGGATGGATTACGTAGTTTGACCCGGATGTTTCGCATTGAGTTTTGACTCGTTTTGATTGAAGTCGAACATTATTCACCGTTTGGTGTGAGTATTCTTGAGTCTTGTCTCGATTCTTGTTGGCTTCGCTTGTTTAAATTTTGGCGTGAGTTCACTTGAGTATTTGTCGTGTTCTCACCACACACACACACAATGATACCAAACGCAAACACAAACACTATCGAACGGATAACGAATGAGTTGACGACGTAAGATTGGGTAATACATGGGAGTAATTATCTTATGGAGATTTGGTTCGTCGCTGAGGAGTTCGTATTGGGATAAGCCTTGCTTATAGAAGACTTCGTCGGTTTCGTACCAATCTTTGGGATATTGTTGTGATTTACTCTTGATGCCAAGTTGTGTCGGTCGTGATTCTTGCATTGCTGTGGCTAAGGTGAGTTCATAGCCCCCTTCTTTTAAATAAGTTTTCATAACTATTTTGGGGGAGAATACATGCTCTTTTACTAAATGCAATGATTGCTTACTTGAGTACGTGAACGATTTGATTAAGTTTGAATGATTGATTGATTGATGATTGATTGAGTAATTTATCGAAGTATTTGAATTAAGTATTTGAAGGCATTATGTGCTTGCCTGTTTATATGAGAGCTTTCTAGCTCAAACTGTTTTACTTGGACCTACTACAAATTGTTTTGCTACATGTGTGGACTAGTTAAGGGTAGACAATAGTAGATGTTGACCTAAAGCTAGGGCGAAACCCTACCTTGGAATAGACTCTACTTATGGCCTAGTTCGGGGCAGTAATGGGTGGTTCCTTACTGTTAGTGTTCCCGGCTAGTGTACCGTCGAGATGTGGCCCGCTCGCACCTGACCCTCCGCCTTCGAGAAAGGTGGTAAACTAGTATGAGTATGAGTACGATTGTATGAAATTGTGAAAGTATGGAATGTATGTCTACGCCTCCCTGGTCACACATAGCACTAAAACTTTTCAGGTCCCAAACTGTTTTTGTAACTTAAACTCTATGAACTCACCAGCGTAAGCTGACCTTTAGCGTGTATTCTCAGGTTTAAGGCGTTAGCTCACTAATTGAAGGCGCTTGGCAAAGGGCATGGTCATAGGCGACTCTGATGAACATTTGGGACTACTTCAATTATTTTATGGGCCTATTTCCGCACTATTTTTATATCATGTAAACTTTATGTCTTACATGACGACTTTTAGTTTTTATTAATGAAATAAAAACCATTCTTTGCGCCTTGTGTTGTGATACCAATTTCGTAGCACCCATTGCATGTATGCTTCCGCTAGACCCGAATTTTAGGGGTGTTACAGTCTTAATACAAGCTCAAATTCCCCGCTGATATAACCATGAACATGCCTAATATTGACCTCACAACCCTCTGTCACTCCTTTTTTGAAACAGAAATTGTTCTTGGCCATTACCAGCCAGAGATTCTGCAAGACATAAAGAGGTCACACGATTTGGAGAACTATTAAAAAAAGATTACTGCTAGGGTCAGTCGTAGAAGCGAGGTTATAACTGGACTTCGAAACTATTCACGTGCAAGAAATGCAAAGGATAATACAAAGAAGCTTAGGAGACTCCAGAATATTGATAAGCTGCGTCCTTGGGTGAATGGAACACTCATGCCAAACAGCCCCTGTCTAATAGTTTGTTCATAAGCTGCGTCCTTGGGTGAATGGATAACCTACTCATTCTGTATGATAACCAACTCATGTTACTGTCAAGTTGAAACACAAACATAAAGATCTAAAACTGAAAAACAAACATAAAGATCCTAAATTGAAACACACAAACATATCATTAACATAAAGATCGAAACTTTCATTGATCATAGGAGTTCACAATCATTACAAATTTCCATAAACATATCTAAACACATGATGCAGGTTTTACCGACCGGGTTTTAATATTTATAATTACTCGTTTTACCTAAGGTCTACCTATTTGCACTAACGGACAGAGAATCCGGTCGTGTATAGAATAGTAATGGTAACTCCGAGGTCGTCCCAAGAGCTATGTGGTGCGGACTATGTCTAAGTCTAATGTCACTAATTAAAAGAAAGATTGATTGATTGATTGGTTGAGATAAAAACAAAACAAGAAAACAAATAGAAAATAAAAGTAAAGTTGTGAGCAGTGGTAGATAAGTGTACTAGCCTAGTTACTACTCCTATATAATTTTATGTCATGTTCCCTATTAAACTAATCTTATGCTTTAGGTGGGGCGGACATATATCACTAGGTGCATATGGTTAAGTTCCCTAGCCTATCTCCCCCGAATCCTGTCAGGAACCATGATGCTTCCCATGTAGTAAGCCGACGTATGGTATACGGGTTTGAGTCATTAAGTGCCACTACATGCTAAACTTATCTCTAATGGCCCGTTGTCACGATCATAGACCATTTATCTAACTTCTTAAGTTTATCAAGTACGGAAGGTGATCCTATGGTCAATTCGCACACGAGGCAATATGGTCAGTTGTCATCCCTCCCATTTCCTCGCAATCCATCAGGCTAGTGTCCTATGGTCAATTCTTCTAGCCTACTAACTCAATTGGGGTCTTAATTCAATTAAAGCTAGCGTAATGGATACAACCGCATATCAAAACTACCGAAACAAGAGGTTCTCAAGATAAACTATGCATGCACACACGTAAAAGCATATAAGAAAAGTATGGAAACATGACTAAAACAATATAGGCATCATAACTAGGCTAGCACCAGAGGTGCTTAGCCAATCATATTAGAATTAACGCTCGAAATAATGTTTACAAGATCCATATATTCGAAATGTAATTGAAATAATGAAATGCTAAAACTTATGGTGATTGAGGTGTGATTTCTCCCTTGGAAAGCCTTCGTATGCTGCTATAGAAGGGCCTCCTAACTGCTCCTAACGATCTCCGACTTTGTGTGTGAGAAAGTTGATCTTGAAATGCAGAAATTAGGGCTGTATTTATAGGCCCGTCGAGAGTTACGGCGTAACTATGAAATGTGTTACGCCGTAACTACTGAAATCTTATCCAGATCCATAGTTACAGCGTAATTGATGAATTGTTATGCCGTAATAGTGATTTAGGGTTTCTTCTCCGTCGTAATCTCCAAATGCTTACGCCGTAGAGTATTTACCAGATCTGAGATAACTCTTGTAGTCTTCATTACGCCGTATTCCAAAAGGTGTAACGTCGTATGTTAATTCTTGATCTTGGACTACTCTCGTACTCGTTGCTACGCCGTATTCCATAGTTGTTGTTACGGCGTAGTCTTCAGATCTGAGGATTCTTCAAGCCATGTGGTTGTTACGGCGTAAACTATGAAATGTGTTACGCCGTAACTGCTGATTCGTGTTGACTTTGCTCTTCTTAGTAGAAATCCTCGCTACGACGTAATTTAGAGATTGAGTTACGCCGTAGCTTCTTCCAGCATACTTGGATTTGTCTATCTTTTGCACGTAATTTCCAATTTCCTCGTCTCTTTAGCTCCTATGCCCACTTATGACCTGGATACAAAATATGAAGAGATTATAGCATATATCCACATAATTATTAATATAAATGAGCATAATAGGGGGAAATTGACACTTAAATATCAGGGTTATTTGATGTTATCAACACACACTTGTTTAGTAGTTAGAACCGCTACCTTCTGCATCACCCCTTTTCTTCCTTTTCATCATTTCGTCTCCTTTCTTGTCCTTCTTATCCTTTAGATGCTTAAGCACAACTTCAAGATGGGAAATCATCTGTTTTAACTCATCAAACTTTGGTAAACTGGTATCCACGGTATGTTGCTTCTCCTCCTCCTCCTCCTTCCCCTCCTCCTCACCCAAAAGAATCTCATAGTAGCCATTTTGTTTACTCAGCCAAGTCAGAATCTGTTTTCTCAACTCCTTAGGTATCTTCCTATAAGAACCATACTCATCAATTGGTTCAGCGCCATACCCATCAAGAATTAAATCATTTAGATAATAGTTTCTTAAAACTTGTCCCATTCCTCTTCCTCGGAACCAATGTAGATAGCCTTCCCTTTTACTATTGTTTGCCATCGTCGGTGATTTTGTTTGTTTGGATTATGTGTGTTTTGGGGGAATGTGTGTATGGTTTGGTGTGTTTAAATAAGCAGGATAGAGATGAACTGAATAGTCCCTGTGCAATCGCTTCGGTTGCCAAGTTACTTTGGGAGGGAAAGGTTAATCTCTTCGGATGCCACGCGTGTTTTTGGCTCCAAACTTAAGTTATGACTTTGCAAATTTGGTCATTGAAATAAAGCGTGGCTAGTCAAAGGCGGGAAACGAGTGAAATTGCGATAATACCCTTGACTAACGGAAAAACTAACGGGCGTTAGCAAAAAAGCGCTCTCGATGGCTATTTTGCACTTTAGCGAAACGTTAGTGGCAGTTTTGCGCTACTTTATGACACGGTCCCATTTCTGCATTTTCGCGATACTATAGTGACCATTCTTGCATTTTACCCCATAAAAAACCAAACACATCTTCACTTCACTCAATGTAAAAAGTACCTCCAAAAACAACCGGTAATTTTACATCCATCTATCTTAATTATCATCTTTTTATCCCATTAAATTTACCTTATTAATCTCCGCTTTTATTAATTGTTTATTTTTTTTACTCATTTAATACTACTATATGTTAGCAGCTATTTGATTTTAAAATTTTAGTCATTTATTCTTCGACCTTAACATCAATTGATTGTTTGTTTTTAAGCTTATTATGAGCTTACATGCTTTCGCCTTATGTTTCATAACCCCAGTTTTCTCCCCTTATTTTGGCACCCATGGGCTTATTTTATAAGCTTGTTATGACATAATAAGCTTATATATAAGGCTATAAGCCCATAGGTTTCGAAATAAGCCGCGAAAAATGAGCTTATGAAATATATGGCGAAATCAAATTAGCTCACAAGCTTAAACAAACACCCCCAAAATATTGTGTTTATGTTATTAAGTTATGTTTTCTGAATTGTTGAGGTTTTCAATGCAATTAGTTGATGATTTTGTTATCTTTGAGGCTTGTTAAAGTACCTTGTTGATTTTAGGGTTGCATGCATGATGTATAATGTACACCAGCAATCAGTCGTTGATTGTTTTGATTTATCGAGGTTTGAGAAAATCAATTATAATAGCTTTTTCATCAATTGTGATGATATAAAAAACGGGTAAACGGGGCCCGGGAGGGCAAGTCTTTGACCCAAATGTCATGGCCTAACTGGGATCCCTTTGATCGTTTCCGACCCTTTCTCTGGCCACCCTCAAATGTGTACCTAGCGAGGTTTGTGTTGGTATTTTAGTGTAAAATAGATTGAGTTTAATATACATATAAGGGTCGACACTTATATGAATATTAACTGGACTAACGGGGGTTCCAAGGGGGGCGGTAGCCCCCTTGGTGGGTGTTCGGGGGCAACGCCCCTGAGAGAAGCAGGGTCCAAGGGGCGGCAGCCCCTGGCAGGGTCCAAGGGGCAGCGCCCCTGGCTGGGGTTCAGCTGGAAAATTTTTTATTTGGTATAACATTGCTATGTTAAAAATTCATTAGAATTTGTTTTTCCACCAAAAAAAACGTTTAACTTTGAAACTCGTTATATAACTGTTTTACAGTTATCTGCTTTTATTTTAACCGCTTGAATGACGGTTTGGAACCTATAAACAAGGAGAGAACGTCTCTCTTAAAAAAACACAGAAAAAACAAGGGCTCTAAAAACTGAACACCATACACAAACTTGAATCAATTAGATTTTATCCGGTCGTTAATTGGTATCCACTCCAATTTAATCGATCTGAAAGCGTTCATACTCGTGACTTCTAATTGCTATCAGGATACTCATCACCCCTATTACCCCAAATAAACAACAGTTTGAACCGTATCCTCTTGTGAGGACATCAGGGGTGACTTACCACCAGGCCATTAGGCCAGTGTAATGATATAAAACATACATTAATAACTTGGTACTTAAAAGTAGATTTAGTGATATATGTTTAAATTGCGTTAAGCTGATTTATTGGTCTACCTTTTGCCACGTTGATCTTAATTTCTATGTTTGTGGCTTTATGCTAAGCTATTAATTAATATCTGTTTTGCTAGTTGTTGAATTTGTGGTTTTGTCGTTTTTGAGATGGCTTGACTTTTAGTTGGTTCATCAGTTATAGTGCTACAAAGCTATAAAATAATGTTCTGATATTGGTTATTTGTATGCATTCTGATCTGCACAGATATCTGCAGTTCTCCGTTTTTGTTGCTTATATTGCATGTTTATGATTTTCCTTATGAATCCTTGTTTTATGATGCTGGTCTGTTATGAATTCGACAGTGATATTGGCTAGTGTTTTGATTTCAATGATTTTTGGTGTTCATTTGTAGGATATGGATCGGTACCAGAGGGTGGAAAAGCCACGAGCTGAGCTACCAATTTAAGAGAATGAGATACGAATTACTAGCCAGGCAGGATGCGTATGGTTTCTCAGTATCTTACTAGAAATTTCAAATGCTTTTCAGTTAAATGTCCGATTTTCTAAAGTTATTTTAAACTTTTGGCAAAAGATATCATTAATATCTGTTTGCTTTTCTCAATGTATGGTGAATTATTGTGTCTTTTTCGTGTTTGGGTTGCTGTTTAAAACTGCTTATCTGCTTATTTCGTGTTGATACATCTGATAAGCAGCTTGAGGGTGTTTGGATGCCTATCTGCTTATCTGATTATATGATAGTGAAATTGTTAACTCTAGCATATCTGTCAGTTCAAGATTGAGGTTCATCAGAAATTGTGTTCAAAGCAATGGGTAGAGCTATCAACAAGACCGTTACAATTGTGGAACTAATAAAGGTTTTCCATGCTTCTTTGTTATATATGTAATCGTTTTCCACCGTGTATTGATGCTTCTGCTGACAAATGCTATTGTACTTGCTGTAATGCAGAGGAGAATTGTTGGTCTTCATCAAATAACATCCATTGGATCCACAGACATAACTGATACATGGGAGCCCCTAGAAGAAGGCTTACTTCCGTAAGATACAATTTTTTTTAACCTCATATTTTTTAAAGAATGTGATCTTATATATGTTATGTGACTCTTTCTCTTTACTTGATTTTGCTGGTGCTGCAGTCTTGAAACGACAAGGCATGTCTCATTGATCACTATAACCCTCTCTAAGAAGGAGCTCGATACATCACTAGTGGGTGAGTTAATACTTACTACTTTGGCTGCGCACCTTTAATATATCACATTTGTATATTAATTGAAATGAATCAAGTTGTAGTGGCTATCAGATGTATTTGGCGGTGAAACTGTACTCGTTGGGGTTAGTTACTATGAAATAAACTTTTGATATGGACCCTTGTGATGCTCTTAAACCTTGTGTAAATTTTCTGTTAGTATGAGTGGTATTTGATACATTTTTGCCAACTATAAAGCGATAATTACATGTTAGTGGAGACGATCAGTTATTGCTTTAGGAATCCATAAAAAACAACATATTGCTAAAATGAGTGATTTTGAACAAATTGGGTAAATCGTTTATCCTTACTTTTTCTTTCAAAGCCACTCGCTTACAATGTTTGATGTTTTCCTTTCAATTTTTTCACGCTTGATGATATTTAGCAACGGAAAAGACAGGTTTGTTTGTTTGTTTAAAAGGTCAACATTTCAGCTGCTAAGAATTTTCTTATGTTGCATGGTCAAAATCGAAAATCGCTGTTATTGTTTCTCGTACTTTTGTTAGGAGACTGTATTCTAGGCCACGTGTTTTCATTTTGTTTCTAATTGAGTAAGAAATGGGGAAATTTTTTTATGGGGTAACAAGTGAAATGGGTAACTTTTAGAATGGGCCAACACGGATCGGGTTGACCGCTGGACTACTATTTGCCCAAAAGTTTCAAAACTTTATTTGAAGGTTGTATACAAATGAAATACATGGTAGCAACTTCGCCCCGTTCCATATGTCAAGTTAATGTTTTCTCTTTCTTTATTGTTTGACCCATTAGAGAAAAAAACACAATTGAAATTGACCCATTCACAAGTATATGGGACCAAATTGCCACTCACCTATGATGTGTGAATTTATTGACTTTATTTATGAACTTGTCTATTTGTAATATGAGATACAATCTTATTTTCAGCTCATGTTTTGAACTGCATATATGTGACGTTTTTTATTTTGATAGGTTGAAGTTAAAAAGGCTGTACCAAGAAGCCAACAGAATCAATATCTTCATGAACAGAATCGAGGGCAGAATAGTTATTTCAGAACTAACAGCACTAAAAGCAACGATATTAACATAAAAACTAAAGATATTCATAGGTGGATTATCTGCTAACCTAACCGAAGACGACCTCAAATTCTACTTTGTAAAATTTTGTCGCATCACCAATGTCGTTGTTATGCATGACAATGTGACCCACAGGCCACACGGGTTCGGATTTATCACTTTTGAAACAGAGGATTCAGTCGAAGATGTTATGCAAAAGAATTTCCATGAATTGTGTGGTAAACTTGTGGAAGTTAAACGGGCGGTTCCTTAAGAGACTAGTACAGGTGGGACCACTAGCGGAATGAGGGATATTAACTTTAACAGCAGTCATCAACAGGTGGTTATCCTTATGAAATGTTTACGGGTGGTTATCCAGTCAATGGTTATGGGTTGGGCCAGGTTTCACCTATGTTGTTACTGATTTTCGGGTTAGGGTTGGTAATTTAACCATGGTGGTTTAGGTACAACCTCTAACTTTGGGATAAAGATGTTGGTTTATTTGTATCATTTTCTAGTTTTTTTGTTCTTTTCTAAATAATTTATGGACTATGGATTTGTGTTTGTGTAATATAGTTATTTGTGTTTATGGTTATTTGATTTATGAATTAATTTTTAAATTGTTTGTTTGGGTTGGATATAACTTAAAGTGCCTGTACAGTGGCGGAACTAGAACATTTTTTTTGGGAGGGCCGAATTTATTTTGGGGGAGCCGAATCGGAGATTTGTTTGTAACCTCAACTAAATTACCCTTAAAACCTATAATATTTACACTAGGTGCCACAAATTTTGGGGGGGCCGGGACCCTCCCCTGCCCCTACATAGGTCCGCCCTTGTGCATGTATGACTGACACATAAATCATTAATGGAGGTAAAAAAATTGTTACAAAAAGTAGCAAAATTTTGCAGCATAGTGTGACCTCAGGTTCAGCGCATGTGGGTAAGCCGCAAAACCGACAATGTCAAAGTTACTCGTGAGCACGTAAATATAACTGAATTGAATTTTCTAAGTCGTGAAGACGCATGCGAGGGCATCTCATAAAGCTCAGCTCATGGGGATGAAGAATTGGTTTTAACAACTTGTAAGTGGACGAAAGTCTGAGAAAAGTAAAATCAACATGAAGACCCAAGTTCGGAAAATCACATTCCTTTGGCACTTCTTGATAATCTCTTATTAAATAAGAGATTTTACGTGTACAAATCACATCCCGTACAGTAAACATGATTCTCCAAAGTTTTAAAGATTTTGTTACTATTTGATGGATTTGTTAATCTTCTCCACAGAAAATAAGTAAAACAAATTCTAGTGAATTTCTGAATTTAAAGTACTTATTGTCCTTTTCTATAAAGTTCAGTATTCATCTTAGTATGCATCAAAATTTTTGAATGCTGGCGAGCAATAAGAATGAATCTTATGCGTCTTGTGCGTTATGTTGAAAAGCATATTGAATTATTGATAACATCCTTTATAGTGTAGTAGCACACTCATTAGTTCAGCCTGCTAATGAGTGGTTCTTCCGGGCAAGCAGAAGGTCTAGGGCAAGAAAAGGCCAAAACCTATCGTCAGCCATGGCTTCTTCCCTTGTTAAAAATACTTAGGAGTTAAAGCTATAAACTGAATTTTGGTGTAGCCACTTTTGCGAAAATTACAGTTTGACTTTTCAACATCATTGGTAGCCAACTGAATTATATACAGATAAGGGTATTAGAATCTCACTGCCATTTGGCCGGTCTTTCATTAGTTTCGGCAAAACATATGTTTCTGAAAGCTAATGAACTTCAACTTGATTGGGATGGATGGGTTAAAATGTTACATCTGATGAAGTGCAAATTCTATAATTGAGTTAGCTGACAAAGTGAATCGTGTTTAGTTGGATGGTGTTTTAAATGTGAGTTCGTTTCTGTATGCATTGAAGATACACATGTAAAACTCATCCAAGAGTAGCTAAAATTACAGAAGGTACTCAAAAGGGAGGAGCGAAGTGGTATCCATGATTCCACCAACATCCATCCAAATAGTTATGGCTCAAACCTTTAAAGATAGCGCAGCTGCAAAAACGGACAATGGCGAACGAACAATGCTAAGGGGTTGTTTGACTTAGTTTATTTGATGGGCTTACGAGCTTATTCATAGTTTGATGAGCTCATTTGTAATGGCTTATAAGCTTATCAACATGACTTTACAACTTAATTAAGTTCATCAGCTCGAGTAGATAAGTTCATAAGCCAAGCTTACCTGCTTGTCAAACTTTAAGCTTATAAGCCCATCAAATAAGCTAAGATACACTCCCCCTAAAGTTACTTGTATGAGCAAGCAGGATAAGTGACTATGGATCAACAGCATGGCATGAATCTCAGGCTCAGCTGGGAAGGAGTCGGTTTTAAAATCTAGCCAGGTGAGAAAAGTAAAACATGTCGAAAATCCTGTTCGGGTCATCTTCCAATTTACGAGTCAGACCCATGTATCTCGTCGTCACTAATTCAAGCTAGTTAACTAAAACGGAAAACAAAAGCGACAAAAAGAACTTTGCAATGGTATCATTCCATCTGATTCAAACAATGGTATCCATCTAACGATTATTTTCATTTATCTCATCTCAATCACTTCCACATTAAGGTTTTGTCTCAATATCCACTTACGACTCTCATATGGCATTCAATGATCAAATTTCGACGTGGTCAAATCTTTTGATGACCAACATTCTTATCGCAGAAAGACGCTAAAAGTTAACTGAAAAGTACTATTTACAGCAACAGGTCATATCTTTCAAAACACGTTACAATAGCAGTGACGGAGCCAGAGTTTCTCATTCGGGTGGGCCAAAACTGTTATAATTTATGTATCATGACTATCATATAAATAATAATACAAAGTAGCACATATAGCGGAAGCATAGGATCAAGTATAACATATTAATTATTAACTAAAACATAAATAGAAAAACATACCTCAATTGCAATTCTTGATTAGGGATGAACAAGTGATGAACCCTAATTAGGGTTTATGTAGATCAATGAATAACCCCTTACCTTTTTGTTATTCGATCTCTTGATAACAACAATAGTGTGTTGTTACCTCGTTCTTGTACACACAAACTACTAACGAATTAAAGGTTGATGCAAGTAAACAAAACACTAATATTTTTGATTGACAAAAATCGATCCTAAACCCTTAGGGAATAGGGACGATCGGCCAAAGAACAAAAGAGAGAAGAAAAGATTTTAGGGATAGAGTGTGTGCACAAAAGGTGAGAAACAATGAACCCATGCCTTTGTATTTATACTAATTAGACAACTTAGGGAACAAGTTATACCCCTTAGCCCCCCACAACCGGCCTTGAACCCCAAGGGGTGTTTCCGGATCTTTCTTGTCATCTAATTACACTCTAATCCTTGTCTTTCTCTTTTTAACGATAGTTAGTACTTACACTTAATACATAACGACCGTTTAGTCCGTTTAGTGTTTAAATAATAATTATAAACTAACAATTAATATAATTATTATTATACTTTAATTCTCGTTTGTAATGTGTGCAATCCCGAGGTCTCGTGTTCGATTCTAGACATT
>LBNU01012992.1:62498-74473 GCA_014162995.1 Artemisia annua | reverse complement strand
AAATATAACCAAGCAATGAAGAAAATCTTGCTCTTTTGGCAGTTATCAGAAGTCACAAAGTCAAAGTCATAGACAGCATATCTGCAATCATTTTCAGGTAATGCTGATGTAAAATCTTCGTAACTCTCGGAAGGACTACCTGTCTTGTCAACAACAACTTCGTTTTTATTCTCATTGATTTTAAAGATTACATAACGGTGAGCCTTCTTTCTTTGCAGTTCCAAGAATGTGCCCTTGCAGTGGTCAGCAACACCCATACCAGAAGAAGCACTTGGCTGCGAATATATTTATGAACAAAAATGGAATTACTATGGTTCTTTCTGTGATGTGTATAAAAAAATACCTAATTCTTACATAGTGTTCCTTGTATAATTTGACAAAAAATAATTTGACAAAAAAAAGGACTAGTAAGATGGTTCAAACAGAAAATTCCTCGAATTTAATGAATGATTTTGACATAAAAATGAAGACCATTATCATCCCAAATTGCAAATATATAACTGCAGGTTACAAAGATTGGTCATATATGTGATACAAAACCCCAAGAACAATAAGGGTGCGCTTAGTTGAAAGAAATACCATTGTTTTCTACGTACAAAAAACAAGGAAAATAGAGATTGCGTTCAAATCAAACTTTTCCCGACACATTCTCTACAAAACAAAAAAACATGCATTTCCCAACTTTACAAGAGAAACTAAAAAAACACATTTTTTGTGTTTTCCTTGTTTCCTTGTAACTCCTCTTCTTTGCTTCAAAAAAGAAAACAATGTCACGTGAACGCGTTTTCTACGTTTTGTGGAAAATTTAATACCCTCCTTTTGTTTTACAGAACTGAAAATAGAAAATTAAGAAATTTTTCTCCAACTAAAGCACTAAGAATTCTGCATATTTACATATCAATCTACACACTGATTTAAGACAAAATTTAACATGTGAGAATCTAGAAACACAAAGCAGTATATGCTAATTAATTAAGGTACGTACCCCTCCACGGAATCTGAACGACATGAGATGTTCAAGGCAAATAGTAATTTGTTTTAATCAAAGAGTAAAATGGGTTTGGGGGGCGGTGCGTTAACTCAAAGCAACTTTGCCGGTTTGCCGACTTTAATAATTACCTCCTCTGTGTGTGTTTTTTTGGAACTAGTTTCCGCGTCCTCTATATTTTTACTCTACTCCGTGTTTGGTGTCGTGGATTTTATCCGTTTGTTTTTTTTTTCTTGTTTAGTGGGTCCAAAAATAACATGGTATATCACAGTCATATATTCATTACTATGGGCTTATAGGTGATGTCTATTCATCATATCTTATTAGGGTTTGTATCTTATAAATACACTCTTAATGTAACCTCTTGGATTTACCATTTAATAAGAATTCTCCATCTTCTCATTCTTGTGTTGATGTTGTTTATTATAGTACTCTATTCATAATACGTTATCAGTACGATAACCTCGAGAGGAATAAGATAAAGATGACGGTAAACAACTCGTTGATATTTTTTTGAAACTCGCGACTGGATCTAGAGAGGTAACATCATACCATTGTTTTTATAATTGCGATCAATTCTTTTAATNGTTTTAATAATAATATTAATTACATTCATAATTTCCTTTAATAAGATTTCAACATTTCAACATTTCAACAATATTGACTTTTCACTTTTCCACTTTGACTCTTTTTCCTTTATATGTAGTATAGATTCTCCATCCTCTCATTCTTGTGTATGTTGTTTATTATAGTACTCTATTCATAATACGTTATCAGCACGATAACCTCGAGAGGAATAAGATAAAGATGACGGTAAACAACTCGTTGATATTTTTTTGAAACTCGCGACTGGATCTAGAGAGGTAACATCATACCATTGTTTTTATAATTGCGATCAATTCTTTTAATAGTTTATTCACAAGTTAAACAAAACACACCATATATTATTATAAACTAATGCACATTCAAGACCCTTCAATCAATAATATAGACTTATGTGTTATATAGTGTTTCAAAGGTAAAATTCGAACGTAGCTATCTTCGTAATTTAGTTAATTATTGATTCAAAGTCACATGTTACGACAATTTGCTATGCCGTCTATGTGTACGTCGATTACGATTTTTTTTTTATCTAGAATAAACTCACACAACTGTCTTATGTTTTGTGTAATTAAATATGTTATGTATCTATTTGTTTTTAGATTGAGTGAATCAAAATAAATGTTGCGTAAAGCAACTCTATATTGTAATGACTTGGATTAATTGGCGATACTACATATGCCTTTTGTTATGGGTTCTTTGATTGAATATCTTTGTTGTTATTGTTTCATGTATCATCCAAATATTTTATGTGTATTATTACACTCCTATTGTTAATTTACAAGAATAACAAATGGTCTATTGTGATTACATAAGGAGAATTATGTTATATTCTATTGTTAATTTTTCATACTCTCATGTAATTTACACAAACAATAGATGTTTTATGGTGACTACAAAGAGAGAATCAAAATAAAATAGCTATCATGTTATGGTTGAAAAAAAAAATTATTAGAACCTCAAGTTCTAATATGATTCTTTCATGAATCAATATCATAACATCATGTTATGATTATATTTATTCATAATAAAACCTCAAGTTTTATTACAATGAATAAATTAAATTAAAAAAAAAATCTCGCTATGATTGAACGCACCTCAAGCTGCATTAAAAAAAAGCATAAGCAAGTTCGGTCTCACAATTTCAGTGTTAGATCTGAATTAAAAAGAAAATATATAACGGTGAAAGATCCGTTAAACATATGTCAAAATCTAAAAGAAAAATTTGACTATCATAATCAAGAGATTCTTGCAAATGCGAGCACATTTTTCGCAATATTAAGTAGTACATCTGAATGATGAAAAGAAAAATTGCGATGAGATGGTTAATGCCTCGAATATACTCATATATCGAGAACGATACTTTGATATAAAAGAATTGGCATGTTTAAACAAACATGATAAACCCGTTTACTAAATTTGCTCCATATTGTCATGTTAAAAGAAACTGGTTGGCAACCTCAAGTTGCAACATAAAGATCTTCATTCCTTTAAGCGAATGTGATAAAATGATCAACATGAGATGTTCATCCCTCAAGTGAATGAGATAAAATGATCAATATGAGATCCTCATTCCCTCATGTGAATGTGATAATGTGACGATCAATTGTTAAAGATCATTTATCATGGTAAATGCTATGGTCGAGGTAGTATGACAATGACAAACCACTAGTAGTGGCGAAAATACAATAAGAAAGGAGCAATCGAAAACTTCTATTTATGCAAAAATGCAATGTGATGTATGCAATATACAAGTGTGTCAAAGATATTACACACTATATTCATAGATTTAAGAATCCATGCTAGCACATTTTGCTCTGTAAAAGAAATATAAAATTGTCATGAGGAACGAAGTTAAATATTAAGGATGCATTATATTCTTTTGTATCTTCCTCGACATGCATTATATAAATATTAGTAAAAGCTAATCATAGCCATAACATAAGTTTATGAGCTATAATATTTTTGGCATGACCGGTTACATCATCCCGAGTAATTAATGATGCGAAACTATAGAAGAATAATATTCTTCAATATAAATGGTATTATCTCTCAAAAGAAGTTGATTATTAATCTATCAACTAGAATGGGGACTCAATTCCTCAATTTTCTGGAAAGAAAACAAATGGATATATGTAGGCATAAAAATCCATTGTATGAACCATTTAGAGTTTAAAATCGATGCATCGTCTAAATGGTCATTAAATCGCAACCTCAAGTTTGCATGATTAATAGCTCAATGCGAGCCTAACATTCCAGAGTAAGTATTTCATCATGAAAATGCGATGAATTACTTCTAAATTATCAAATGAAACAGAGAGAAAAACTTGTGTTGTTGTATGGGACCATATTATAATATGCACAACAACAAAATTAGCATCATGCCAATATATTATTAAAAATCCTCCCTTTTATAATTGGTTTTGGTTATAAACCAACATATCCCATTTTTGTTTTTTTGTGTACAAATTACTCCACCTAAATGCACATATATGGGATATAGAAGATGGATAATTCCTTCAGGAGGAGAGAAGTAGCTGCAAATTAGAATGAATTATCATATTCTATTCTATTGATCCTCGAAAGAAATTTTTATGAATTCATTATTCAATGAATAATCTAATAGCCATGCATGTACATTTGGCCAAAAAATAATATTTCAGCTACTCATGCTCCAAGTTATACTTTGTCCCTCAAGGACATTGTTTGTTATGACATGCCTCAAGCATGATAGACTAATCGATTCCAAATAAAATCATCGATGAAAAATATGGAGCATAAAATAAGATGGTTAGTCGAGGTGTAAAAGACCCCATGATAGTCCCATAAAGAGACACTAGACATGAAGGTTCCAAGCGAACCTCAAATAGCTAATTGAGATCTCAATAAATTCTATGATGTCTAAAATCATATGGAATCGAAACAAAAACGACGTCGATAAATTTGTTTACATACAATATAGCGCTTGCGATTATGCATGATGAAGATCAAATATCAATTGATATCCAAATGTGCGCTCAACGAAATGATTGGCCAACATAAAAGGACTTAGTATCTTGCAAATACTAAAAGTCTTGAAACGTGAAGTTCGTACACGTCAATGTGTAAAATCTATTGGATATAAATCGGTTTTTGTGCTAAACCGAAATAAGAGCTCTAAAGTTATGTCTTTTAGGACATGAGCTGTGAATAAATAAATTCACAAACACACAAAGTTGATTATTAAAAGACATTGTCTCGAGGTGGATGTAAATATCTTATTGATATTTTACGAGACAATCAATATTGAAGTATTTAATTTACTCTAAATAAGGAATGATCTGTAATGTCTCAAGTATGGCTTACAACTTCAACTTCTAGATACGATTAATAATGTTCTCAATAACTTTATTTGATATAGTTGAATGAATCCTTATACGGATCAAAATGATTTTGAACGCATATTATATAAATTGCTTTTGCACTCTCAAAAGAAATAATTGGTTCTCAAGTACCATACATAAGTACAATTGAGGTTTGGATGCCAATTTCGTAATTAATATGCATCACAAGAGTGTATTTTTCTCTTTTAATATTTGCACATGCATTGTATACTTTACAACCAATTGATTTGATAGTGGATTGGAAGCTACACATATATTTTGTCATTTTTGCAGGACTTATTCGTAACATCATCAATTTGATGGACTTCATTGTAAAGTTGTTGCAAACAAAAATATACGAGAAACTCGTTTAGAAGATTAGCATACGATGCTTGAAATATATACATTAAATTGAGGAGGAGGAACATTATACGCACTGCACTCTTTTCCTTCATCAAGTTTTTGTATCCCATTGGGTTTTTCTTGATAAGGTTTTTGATGAGGCAGTCTATGAAGTATAATGAACGATGAATATCCAAGGAGGAGTATTGTAAATATGGGCTTATAGGTGATGTCTATTCATCATATCTTATTAGGGTTTGTATCTTATAAATACACCCTTAATGTAACCTCTTGGATTTACCATTTAATAAGAATTCTCCATCCTCTCATTCTTGTGTATGTTGTTTATTATAGTACTCTATTCATAATAGAAAACAAAATATTACCTTTTCTTGAAATGAAGATGTTGGGAGTGTTGGCATGAGGGTTTGTGAAGTAAAGAGCGTGTGGATCAACGAGGATGAATGTCTTCGAGTATGAACCATTACTTTCTTCCGATTAAAAGAAATGTCATTAACCAATATGAAGGCCTTATCAAAGCTCAAAATTGCATAGTGTAGTCATATATCCTCAAAGTCCCTCAATTCAATGTTTGTAATAATAAAAAGAAACGTCACTTTCTCCTAGAGGATCTTGTTGTCCAGCTCACTAGTTCTTTTTCCTCACCGGCTGTGTCGACTTAGGATTGGGCGAGCTGTTTGATTAAATTATAAACAATTACTTTCTTATGTCATACAATCTCATAGTCTAAAACATGCACAGTTAACAATCTTATAACTTATATTGGACAAAACAGCTCTACAGCTAAATCCAGCCCAACCTATTCAAAACTACTCGTTGTGACCCGTTACCTACCCATCCAATATGTCACCTCTTAAGGAATGGTGACACTTTAACAAACTCCAACAATAGTAATCAAGAGCAGCAGTTGAGTCGAAGTACCTCTGAATCCATTGGCAGGGTAAAGTTTTGTATATCTTCCTTAGAATTGTATATCAACTTGTCGTCCGACTTGGCTCTTTTGGTTATAGACTTGAAATAACTATCCACCACAATCTTTGCAAGAATCTATGACCGCGTCACAACACCTGCATCAAACAATTTTCCATCTATGTAACCACAAGTCAACAACACACAACATTAAAAAAAAAAAAAAAAAAAAAAAAAAAAAAAAAAAAAAAAAAAAAAAAAAAAAAAAAAAACACCTAAAAAGATGGTTTATTAAGAAATTATACAACACAGAGAAGTCCAAATCTGGAGCAATAGAATATGTTAACTCAATATTTAAAAGAATTGAATATATGCGAACCTGTAGATGCTAAGACCTTTCCTCATATCTCTAGATGCAGCGGCGCTACAACTACTTTCTGAAAATATCATTGGTGATTAATTATAGGACGCAAAAAAGGTTGACGGGTCAAATTGGGTTTGCATAAAACAGTAAGTTTATAGTGCTGTTAGAAATATAGGATATGCCATGTTCACCCAAGAAACTTATTGCCGAATAATCGAAACTTTCTACAAAGAAATTTGTATAATAAATATGACCGCAAACTTAGCAGTAGTACGACCACTGGCATAGAGAGAGAACGGCCTGTATTGCAACATACATAGCAGAAGCATTAAATGTTTCAAACATAACTTGAGTCATTACCTCATGATTAGCTTTCGGATTAAGAAGTGCCTCAGTAAGGAGAACTGGATGCTCCTCTGGAGCCACATGAGTTCACTTTTGAAGGCGTGATGCCAAATCTTTTCCATGTCATCCCAATTATTCAGAATTTCTGTGCTCTATTGGATATTTCAGAGTTAAAATTCCATGCTTAGACTGAGCCTCATCCCCAACATATGCATCTTTTTGCCCATTCCAACAATCATTCCAACAATCTACTCATGGCATAGAAACAGAACGTTGCAGCATTTGGTTTACAAGATTGCTCTATTATGTCATACATGATACATGGGTACTTTGGATATTCAACCAGCTTTGTTACTTACATCTGCACATTTTAGCCTAGAATCATATAATATGATAAAATACGAACTGATGCATATAAACCAAAAACCAACTCAATCCAGACAAGTATTGAAGTTTTCATTGAGGCATTTCATCAAACACATGTGCTACAACTACTAATGTTTTCATTGAAGCATTTTAAAAGGTAAGATATTTATTGGTAGGATATCTTGAGAGACTACAGAGGATATGTTGAAAGACCATTTTAGAAGCTACAGAAATGTTGTGGGTTCGGTTATCGCGAAAGATCGAATGACTGGTAATCCCCGGGGGTTCGCATTTGTTTCGTTTTCGGATGCATCAGCGCTTAATAAAGTTCTTGCTGACACTCATACAATTCTTGGCAGAATGGTTTGCTCTTCTTTTAAATAATTATTATTTGGTCTAACTGCTTTTTTATGTTGACTAATGATTTTGTGTACTATATTCAGAGTTTTGTTCCTCGTACTTTGTTTGACTTTTGAGTGTGATATAAGTTGTTATTGAAGTCAAATCTCACATTTTTTGGATGTGCGTTTTTGAAAATGATTTTAAGGATACAAATTATTGAGGTATTTAAACTGGATTTTGTTTGGTAATTCAACATTTGTCTCAACTAACAACTTTTCTCAGAACACGTTTTTACTTCATGTGACTATTTTGAACCTAGATAATTGTATCTAAATTCTAAAGCGCATAAAAAAGGCTTACTTAGGAAATTTTGTTTAACACAAGTTGTTGGTGGAAAGTTTCCCGAGAATCTTTTAGATAACATAAACTACCGTTTGAGTTCTTTTTGCGTTTTAAAGTACTACTAGGTTAATTTGACTTATTATTTGGATGTGTTGAATCTGTTATGAAATTGTTATAATTCAAGTATATGTCGCCAAAATGTGTTGTCAATTTTGTGTTTGAATTATGACATCTTTTTTGAGTGACTGTTTTTGTTGACTTTAACCTGCTTTTGTTGTAATCTAATTATTGTTTTAGGAAACCATAAAAAACAGATATTGCTAAAATGAGCTATTTTGAACAAATTGGGGAATCCTTACTTTACCTTTCAAAGCCACTCGCTTACAATGTGTAATGTTTTCCTTGCACTTTTTTCACGTTTGATGATATTTAGCAACGAAAAAGACAGGCTTGTTTGTTTAAAAGGTCAACATTTCAGCTGCTAAGAATCTTCTTATGTTGCATGGTCAAAATCGAAAATCGATGTTATTGTTTCTCGTACTTATGTTATGAGACAGTATTGGAGGTCACGTGTTTCTTTTTTTGTTCCAAATAGAGTAAGAAGTGGCGAGCCTTTTTATGGGGCGACCAGTCAAACATGTAACTGTTAGAATGGGCCGGGCCAACACGGATAGGGTTGACCTCTGCACTACTTTTTGCCTAAAAGTTTCAAAAATTTATTTGAAGGTTTTATACAATTGAAATACATAACTACTTCACCCCGTTCCCTGTCAAGCCAATGTTTTCTTTTTCTTTACTGGTTGACCCGTTAGACCAAATTGCCACTCACTGATGATGTTGGAAGTTATCTATGAATTTGTCTTATTTTCTTTTCATGTTTTGAGCTGCATATGTGACGTTTTTATTTTATAGGTTGAAGTTAAAAAGGCAGTACCAAGAAGCCAACAGAACCAATATCTTCATGAACAGAATCGAGGGCAGAATAGTTATTTCAGAACTAACGGCACTAAAAGCAACGATATGAACATAAGAACTAAAAAGATATTCGTAGGTGGATTATCTGCTAACCTAACTGAAGATGACTTCAAATTCTACTTTGAAAAATTTGGTCGCATCACCGATGTCGTGGTTATGCACGACAATGTGACCCACCGACCACGTGGGTTCGGATTCATCACTTTCGAAACCGAGGATTCTGTCGAAGATGTTATGCAAAAGAATTTCCATGAATTGTGTGGTAAACTTGTGGAAGTTAAACGGGCGGTTCCCAAAGAGATTAGTACAGGTGGGATCACTAGCGGAATGAGGGATATTAACTTTAGCGGTAGTCATCAACAAGTTCCTTATAGTCCTAGGTACGACGTTCTTCCAAGCTACGCACCTTTTTTTTTTTGAACATAACTGCTTGTTTCGGCGCGTGAGGGCGCGTCCTTATGGCTGCAGTTGCGATTACGGTATGCTTTTCTTCAAAATTTAATTACGAAGCCATGCCCGCCGACCTAAATTTAATTACCTCGTCAGTTAACTCCTTACGGTTTGAGAGTTATGGCCGAAACAGTAGGTTGCATTTTTTATTTATTTATTTTACGGATAAACGATGGTGGCTAGGGTTTGACAAGGTGGCATTGAGGGTACAACACAAGGTAGCCAACAAGGTCTAAAGATGAGACCTAGAGCTCTAATACCACAAATGGGCTTGAGCTTATTTATCATCTAATACTTCTTACATTTAAAATTAATTGTTACATTTTAATTTTGAGTTATCCTAAACTATTCTTATAGGTAAACTTAATGAATCTACCATATCACTTTACTTTAAATTATTATTCCAAACTAAAAAAAAAAAAAGAAATTAATTAATTAGTTATGGATAAAACTCTTATTTTAAAAAAAATAAAAAACAAGAAAACAGTAACTTCATCTTCAAATTGTAATAGACAATTGTGTTAAAAAAAAATTGTAATAGACAATCATTCTGAAATGAATAAAGTATCTAAGCAGCAGATGATTGTTATTGAGATTTAAGGATTGGATTAAGACTAATCCTAGTTATAACAACTAACAAGTTGACCCACTAACCTAAAGTCCTAAACCAAACAACACTCTTATCTTTGTGATGTGGTCTTATGGATATTGACAAAGTACAAATAGTCAAAAGTCAAAAGTCAAAGTCAAAAGGAACCAAACTAAACTCCACTCCCACACCTCAGGGTCTCTCACACACACTCACTTGTTGGATTCCCGACAATATCCAAGAATAATAAAAATGCTCTTACCACACTTTTGTTTTTTCAGCATCTTCTTTCTTTAACACAACACACAAACCCTAACCCCCAATTTCAAAATTAACCAATTTCTTACATTTTTAACCTAATTAAGAATTAGGGTTTTGTTGGGTTTTTGTTTAAAATGTCAATGCTTGTTTCAATTTGCACAAAACCCTAGTTTTTGTTCTTGAAACCCTAAAAAACTCAAGAAAAAAACCCTAAAAAGGGGTTTTTCTGTTGAAAAGCTGTTTTTTTTAGTTTGTTGTCATATGGGTGTTGGTTAAGATTTCTTGGTTTAGGTTGAAATTAAGGAAAGTTTATGCTTTTTGTTGAAAATTGCAATCTTTTATATGTTTTTATGAAACCCCTAGGGTTTTTAGTGTTAAAAAAGCAGTTTTTTTAGTTAATTTCATACTTGGTTTAGGCTAAAATCAAGGAAAGTTTATGCCTTTTATGTTTTTATGAAACCCTAGAAGAATCAAGAAAAGGGTTTTTTTGGTTTGTTAATAGTGTCTATTGAATTTAACAAAAGGGTTTTTTTAGGGTTATTTAGGTTAATTTGTGTGAATTTAGTGGGTAAAAATGGAGGATTGTGACCAAGGTAAGATATTTGTTGGTGGGATATCATGGGAGACTACAGAGGATATGTTGAAAGACCATTTTAGAAGCTACGGAAATGTTGTGGGTTCGGTTATTGCGAAAGATCGAATGACTGGTAATCCTCGGGGGTTCGCATTCGTTTCGTTTTCGGATGCATCAGCGCTTAATAAAGTTCTTGCTGACACTCATACAATTCTTGGCAGAATGGTTTGTTCTTCTTTTAAATAATTATTATTTGGTCTAACTGCTTTTTTATGTTGACTAATGATTTTGTGTACTATATTCAGAGTTTTGTTCCTCGTACTTTGTTTGACTTTTGAGTGTGATATAAGTTGTTATTGAAGTCAAATCTCATTTTTTGGGTGTGCGTTTTTGAAAATGATTTTAAGGATACAAATTATTGAGTTATTTAAACTGGATTTTGTTTGGTAATTCAACATTGTCTCAACTAACAACTTTTCTCAGAACACGTTTTTACTTCATGTGACTATTTTGAACCTAGATAATTGTCATATCCTCTTTCACTTTGAATGACAATTAAGTTCTAACTTCTAAAGCGCATAAAAAAGGCTTACTTAGGAAATTTTGTTTAACACAAGTTGTTGGTGGAAAGTTTCCCGAGAATCTTTTAGATAACATAAACTACCGTTTGAGTTCTTTTTGCGTTTTAAAGTACTACTAGGTTAATTTGACTTATTATTTGGATGTGTTGAATCTGTTATGAAATTGTTATAATTCAAGTATATGTCGCCAAAATGTGTTGTCAATTTTGTGTTTGAATTATGACATCTTTTTTGAGTGACTGTTTTTGTTGACTTTAACCTGCTTTTGTTGTAATCTAATTATTGTTTTAGGAAACCATAAAAAACAGATATTGCTAAAATGAGCTATTTTGAACAAATTGGGGAATCCTTACTTTACCTTTCAAAGCCACTCGCTTACAATGTGTAATGTTTTCCTTGCACTTTTTTCACGTTTGATGATATTTAGCAACGAAAAAGACAGGCTTGTTTGTTTAAAAGGTCAACATTTCAGCTGCTAAGAATCTTCTTATGTTGCATGGTCAAAATCGAAAATCGATGTTATTGTTTCTCGTACTTATGTTATGAGACAGTATTGGAGGTCAC
>LBNU01012992.1:8214-57319 GCA_014162995.1 Artemisia annua | reverse complement strand
TATTTTAACCGGCCTAGAAACAAAATTCTCCCGCGATCAATTCATTTTCTTTTGGCGAATCCCATTCTCAATTATCCTTCTTCCTCCACTTCATCAAACACTAGCTACTCTTCCAACTTGGACCTTGCGGTAACATCAACCGCAATCTAACTTCCTTTCCATTAAATTGCATTATTAGTTTGCTTTAGCACTTCAGATGACCGGGGCTGTGTTTTCCATACAAACTCGTGAATTTTTTGCCCCTCAAGATTTCTCAAAGATTAGCTTTTGTTTCACTGCTGTACGATGGTATGATACTTTGTGCCCGCTGGAATATTGTCGGCTGTTCTATGGCCGATGATGGTTGGCATGCATGTTGTGTGAATTGTTCTTTGGGGGGTCTCAATTTTAAGGAAAGTTTCTATGTGAACGTGTAGTGGACTTCAAAATGTCAATTAATGGGTTGTCTTATGTATGATATAAAGTCGTTCTATTTAACGCCAATAAATAAAAGTCCTACTATAGAATATGCGTGTTAATAAAATGTTGTTTGGTGGAAGTTTCGAAAGGAATTTTTAGAATTCACGTAAAACTCGTTTGGGAGTTTTTTTTGGTTTTAAGTTAATCTGCCTCTTGCACCCTAAGAGTCTACATTTGACCTCTTAATTATTAATGCGAAAATAGTGATTGAATTTCGTTATGATAACATATGTTAACTCAAAGCTATCCTTCTATCTTGATCTTAGTTGAATGTGTTGTCTATTTTTTTGCGTGTCTTGATACGCCTTCTAGAATCTTTTTGAACAAGCCACTGTTTTGTTGAGTTTTCTAACCTCGACCAGCATTTGTTGTTAATTCTATTCCTTAACATTCTAAAATTTTGGTTTTCTTGAAACCCATAAAATACCTGGTGGATTTCTTTCGCTCAACAAAATAATCGAAGGAATATCTGATAAATTTTGATGGTGGATCTTTAATATTCTGACGTTTCCAAAGACTGGGTTACAAAAATGGTTATGTACTTTCTCCTTACCTAATATATTTGAAATGTGTAGCGCTATTTAGAAGTCTAAGACGGCTTGGGTTGAGTAATAGTGCACAAAGGTAAATTCGCTGCTTTTGGTAATGCTCGACATTGATTATGTTGACATGTGCCAATGATCCGACTACCTAGATATATTCTACGATACAATGTTCAATGAGTAACCAGTATTGGAGGTCAACGCCTGTTTCCTTTTTTTTCCAAAAAATGTAGGTGTCTAAAAATGGACATATAAACATGGGGGGTAGTAACACATAGTTATACATCTCCGAAGCTTATAAGACCACTAGCGGAGCCCAACACGGAATTTAGGGTTGACTCATGATACCCTTTTTGTAGTTTCAATTTCAATTTGAGTTTTCATTAGTATAATACTTAATTGTCAAGAATGTTTTCCCTTTTCCCTATTTATCAACTAGTAGCCAAGTAAAGATTTGCCTCACTGGATGATGTTGGAAGTATCGTGACCATGATTATGGATCCTTAATTTAATTGTTTTCACTGTTTTGGTTCAACCCCCTTCTCTAACATGCTTTAATTGTGAACGTTTAAAAAACGGGTTACGAAGAAACCGTGCCGAACATAACCTTCTTTAACGAAACAGAATCTTTCGGTGAGGGCCTGAACTGTTAACTTTGAACCAATACCAGCTACCACCAAGAACGAATTTATTATGAACATAAGAATAGTTTCGTATTAGGTGGAATTAATCCTGTCTAATAACTGAGTGAACTTCATTTATTTGTTAACAATATTGGAATAAAGCCTAACAAGATAATTCAGCGTGACAGCAAATCCAATAAGTATAGTCTCAGTTGGAGTGTATCTAATGCACTCGAAGTGAGACACGGTGGGTTCGGATTATCACTTGAACGAAGGATTCTGTCGAGAATGTAATGAAGATTTATGAATTGTGTGGTAATTGTGGAAGTTATGACGGGGGTTCAAAAGAGATTAGTACAGGTGGGATCACTAGCGGAATGGAGGGCATATTAATTTAGGTAGTCAATCACAGTTCTTAATTGTCCTGGTACCGAGTTCAGTAGATAATAGACTATACTGGTTTCCTTAAAATATGGATGTTTACAGTTGGGATTCAATCCGCTGTCATTTAATGTTGCTTGTCTGTGCCGGTTTACCCCCTAAACGGATACGTTGGGCCAAATTGGGATGCCAAATTAATCAGTTTAAACCTTTAAGTGTCCGGGATGGCATGGGTTTAATAAATTTTAGCCGTCATACCTTGAGGTATAATGGTTGTGGTAAATGTGGTAACCTGAAGTCATCTGGTTTGTTCGTAATAATTACCCACTTCTTTGTTGTCATCTTTTTGAATGAATTAGAAATTTATTGTGTCAAAGGTCTTGTCCTGAAAGCTTACCTATTTTAGTGATTTTAATGTACATTTTCCCTGGTTACTCGACTTTTTTACTCAAGTTTCCCACAAGGGCTGCCTAAGAAATACACTCATGTGTCTAGGGCATCAAAAATTCCTTTAGGTGAGTGCCTCCGTAGGTGAAAACAACAAACTTTCCTTTCTATCTACTTTCTTGGATTAAACACTGCTCACATGAGGGCCACAAGTTAGGATGCCACATTCACCAAATCAACTTCTCCTCCTTCTAAATCCAACTTAGCCCTTTTCCAACTACTGCTACGTGTCCAACTTTTCCAAGGATTTTAATCACCGCGAATTACCTCTAAACATTATTCTCCAGATCTTTCAAATACTCCAAAATTTGAATCAAACTCTCCATTTCAACTAAGCAATTACTAACCGCGTAGAACATAGACCATCAACAAAACATCCAAATCAATTTTAGCCCGATGAGATTGGTACTTAGTCGTAAGTTTAATAACACTTTCAATTACGATGCAAATAAGAATAAGCCTAAATTAACAAATTAAATTTCAAACACACTGAAGAATTGAACAATAAACTGATAAAATAAAAAAATGTTAAAAATTCCTCAACAATAAGATAGCAATATCTAATAATAAGTTAGGATGGTAAAAGTTGGTGTTCCTTTTCTTTTTTTCGTTGCTCCTTCAATTATGGGGATATAATTGAATATAAATCCATTTTATATATGGTATCATTTCTTTTTTCTTTTCTTTTCTTTTTTTTTTTACAAATCACTTTCTGGAACTCTGGCTTTGTTGTAGTTATATAGTATATTTTGTTGATGTTTTTTTGTTTAAGGGTATTCTTTTACTAGCTATAAGTAAAATATTTGGGTTTGGCTATCACTTCAGATGCTAATAACTGCTCACGAAATAATTTGTTCTGAAGTTAGTCGCCCAAATATTCCACCCTGGTGTCGTCTTTAGTCCATCGCCTGTGGTACGTGTTCATTCCCACATTCTTCCACCTTCCTCCACTCGCTCCTCTGGTTCCAAAATCTGTAAAAGATCTTGGGGCGCTTGCCCCACCGACTCACTGTCCCAGCATTCCTTTGGATGGAACCGATACCAGGATTCTTTCCTATAAGCTCGGGAGTTTGCATGTGCTTTTAAGTCGTGTTCTTCTCACCTGATTGTGTTATCTCTGCTTCCGTCTTTTTTTTTCTTTGGGGGGCTGCAAGAAATTGGTTTTACCCACTTGCCGGTGGAACACACCACTGTGTTGGACACATCAATCCTCTGCGCCACCGTTCAGGATAATCATGATTATCGTGGAGTACGAATTCCCGGCGTCCCTGTCTTTTCCGTTTCCTGTGTTGGGTCATCTTCGTTGACTTTCAATTAAGCAAATCAGCATGCTCTATTTATTCCCAAGAGTCTTCACTTGTTTTTGATGCTGTTGAGCATCCACCCATTCATGTGTTTCGGCTCATCAGATGTTCTGTAAACCTAGCCAACTCACCCACTGAATTTCTGCGTTTTGTGCGGTTCATGTTTGCAAAGTAAATTATGAAAAATGATTCCATCCTATATATCAGTGCTAGTAGCCGAATTAATTATTACCAGCCTGCTCGCAATGAAGAGTTGGTTATTCTTTTTCCGGCCAGAAGTTAACCGTGTGCAATTTTTTTTTCAATTTTAACCCCTTTTAGAATGGCTTCTCATATTTTTATTAATATCACGCAACACGCCGGCCGTTCCAACCTAAGTCCTAGCCTGTGTAAATATACATTCACCTCAATGTGAGTATTTGGGCGATCAACCCTTGCTCCACTCTTCGGAAGTTTCACGTTTCTCCTTGCTTTTGCATGTAGCACTATTTATTGCGCCCCTTTTATGCCCTTCTCCCCTCTCTTTGGTATCACAACTAGAATTTATATTAAAATATAATTAAAGATCCAGGCTATATTATGTAATCTCTATCCAAGCCGTACTTTCAAATTCGTTTCCGGCGAACCCTAAGTTTTCTGCCAAGATACCGACCTTTACAATACAATTACTATAGTGTCACGAGATATGTTACGGTGTTAGCTAAAAATGATCCGTGGCCAATTGTTTTTCTAATCACTTAGAGTTCGTGAGCCTAAGGCAATCGTGTTTAGTTGCTGGATGTTTTGGCAAACTGAGTTGATTCGTTTGTTGCAATTGGGAAACTACACCTGTCACTCCTCCCCCGAAGTCGTCCCTTACCGCAAGGTCCTCCACCTCCGGAAACGGCAGCGCATATGAGTGGTACCCCAATTCCACCACCTCCCTCCCAACTAGTTAATGGCTCAGATATTTATCCTCCTAATGTACATCAATCTGTAACCTATTGATTGTTTTATTTGCGTCGTTACACATTCCCCGTCGATTGAAACCCCTTGTACTCATTTTTCGCACTACACTAGAATCCTACGTCACTTTTAGTTGTTCTGTCTAACACTCCTTTCACACGTTTTGCACCATTTCGCTGTATCTTGCCCATTTTCGCCCAACTCAACTTGTAATAAGTCTACTTTCAAAACTCACCGGTGTTCACCAACCCATCAAATCTTTCAACCACCTTTTGCGCAACCAACGTGTCAACATTTCCGCGACCAATGAATAAATATCCCCCGTTTCCTGTTTTGCTTGCAAATACTCCTTGCTGCCGCACGCAACAACCACAACATCCATAACACTTCACATTTGAACACATTTGCAATTAATAAAACTATTAATAAGTACAGCTAAAAAATCATTCAGTCATTTTTAATGTTATCTCGTTGGTCTGCTTCTAAGCTATTTAAATCCGACATGTTGTAAACCTGTAAAATGAGCATCAGGCACTCACAAATTAGTGTTGGCAAACACGCTATTTTTTTGTAAGATATAATAAATACACACAATTAAAACTATCTTGTAACAATCTTTTCTGGATCGGTATATGCGCGTGTCTGGTTGATCCAGATAAACTACTGAATACTATCCTTATACTCGGTGTCGGTTTAAGCAACACTTTCGATGTGGGTTGGGGGGCAAAGACCGCACGGCTGATGTGAATTAAATCAGCATTCAGGTTCGACTGAATTAAAAAAAAAATTTTTTAATTTAAAACATGAAAATTTTCTGGCAGAAAAAAAAGGCATGTATAGAAAACCTAAATCGATCACCCCAATGCTTATCTATAACCCATGTCTTAACAGCAAGAAAGGGTCCACATGGAACACCACAAGTGTACCAGTATATGTATATGTTTCCTGATTTTCTGAAATGAACTTCATAAAATTTTGATTGGGAATGGAGAAATGGGTTTAAAATTGAAATTAACTAACTCTCAAAGATGCACCTCTATCATTGAGTTTAGCTCAACACAGTGATTCATGTTTAATTGGATGGTGTTTTGATGAGTTTTAGTTCTGTTCAATTGAAAATAACAGTAAAACCAACCAGAAGTTGCAAGCATAATACCAAGAAGAAATTGACCCACCAAATGTGAATAGAGGCCGCATGCCTTGTAGGCATGAACTGCAGAGTCCAACAACCACTTTGTAATTTCACTCCATAAGTGAATTTAACTATCCAAAACTGTTAAGGAAGTCTGCTAAGTCCATATTAGAAATAGCCTAGCTATATAAAAAAATAGGCCTTGTAGGGAGGCTGCATGAACCTATCGAAAAAATGGTCCATACATGGATACATTTGAGGCTGAGGATGGATCTGTATCCAAACATTTGAGACAATCTCAATATTCATTATTCTTCCTTCTATTCTTTTGTTTTAAAGAAGCATTGAGGAAATAGCGAGTTTTTCGGCCCCATTCCAAATGCCATTTACAAAACATTTTTGTCCCAAAATCTACTGTGCTTATATGCTCCAATCTTATTCATATTTAAGCAAGTGACTTCCCCGTGGGATTCAAGTCTGCATTTTGAGAATAGCCAGACCCCTATCGCCCTTTTTATCCACAGTCACAATTTTCGCAATAACAAGTCCTGACTCTCTCCTTTTATCTAACCACGCACCAAGCACTGCAATGAACACTCGGGCCACGACCACCACCTTCCAAGGAATTCCGTGATCTACGTAACACCAAAGTGCAGAATTCTCATCTACTGAGCCATGAGTGACACACTTTAAAAGGCTTGGTCCGACAAAACTGACACAAGCATTGACAAAAGGATGGGGACAATGGTCTGAGATAACACGTCCAATATTCAGTTAAAAAAAAAAAAAAAAAAAAAAAAAAAAAAAAATTTACTGTAGCAAGGACTGGTTTTAGCCTTGCCGAATCTATTTTCATCTATTGATCCACCCCTTCGACTAAATGCCAGACACACTCTCATTAATCCCCACCTAACTCTAATTATGAAAAACCTTACAATTATTTCTCGTTATGGTGATCTGACGATCTCATTTTTGCCACAAGATAAACCTACTTCTATACTAACAGGAGTGGTCTATAAACAGAACACTTAATAGAACTACATACACACACACCATCCACAAATGAAAAAATAGAAAAGAAATGTCATTGTAACACAGCTGAAAAGAATGGAACAAAAAAAACAAATCTGGTAATGATCCTACTCACTTTCGCCAGGAAATCCACAAGGAGTACATGGCATTTAGCATAGCAAACAAAGCCTTGACCAGATAGAGATGAGCTCCCCTAGTGGAAAAACTATACTGTTGTTCGTGAGGGTTTTACCAGGTGAATATACCACAAAATTCACCTAACATAAACAACTTAAAACAAATAAAGCAAACACCATCTTCAACTTGCACACCAAACTTGATTCTAGTCCTCTCCCTAATAGTGTTCTCGCATTCCTCAGTCCTTTCTCATTCTTCCTACCATTTCAGCATATAAACAAACCAAATGTAAGAACACATTTAGGCTTCTACAAACTCCATTAATATGTTAGATAAAATCTAACCAATCAAATCAAAAAATTGCACTAGAATAATTATTGAACAAATATTTTGTATTAAGAAATGCTGAAATAATGAACACTTTATACTTGAAAAGAGTACATTTTCTACACTTTGATTATATTCATTTCAATCGTAAAGCAAAATATAAATACTTGAAAATACTTTAATTTTTCATACTTTGCTATATTCATAACTTGAAAATCAATAATAAACTTACATTCTATCTTATAAAGCTAAATTTTAAAGAGATATACAAAGAACATATTTTGGGATTCTGCAAAAAAAAAAAAAAAAAAAAAAAGAAAAAAAAAAAAAGGAAAAAAAAATAATAATAAATAAAATTGGGAATCCTCTCCTTCTTACACCTCTCTGTTATATCATAAAAAGGAACATTTGACCTTTGAAAAGAGTAACATTTCATCACTTTGACGACCAGTATTCATCATCAAGGACATCAAGCCAAAACAAACATTAAATAATAACTTTTTTTTTTTTTTTTTTTTTTTTTTTTTTTTTTTTTTTTTTTTTTTTTCCTATTAGATTTGTTTAAAGAAAAGGAGAATATTACCGTGGAGGTTCAAACAATGTCGAGATGAGGAATGTGAGAAATTTTGGGCCAATCCTCTCCTATCCCCTTCTCACACCTTCTGCTTAGAATTGCACATCTCCAAATGGTAATTTGATTGAGATCCTTGAAACTTTGTATCTCATCTGGTAGAGAACCTAATTTAAGACACCATTTTATTTCCAATGACTACCCACAGTCATACGTGGAGGCAAATCATTGTAGCCCATTTTGAAAATACACAACAATAAGCGAAACATATCTTCATACGTGGAGGCAAATCATTGTAGCTTAACCTCAAAGCAGGTAGGACGATGTCATCGTCTTGCTCCCACTTGAAGTTGTCGTTTACATCCTGCCATTCATTCACCTTTTTTTCTTTTGTCAACATTAAACTACCCACAGTCTTCACCGCTAGAGGTAAGCCATTGCATTTCTCTACCATCTTCTTTCCTACAAGCTCCAGCTCGGAGCTTACGTTTTCCCTCTCTCCTCTGTCTGGGAATGCAAACATCTTGAATAGTGCCCATGACTCCTCTTTTGATAATTTTTCCACATTACGCACCAACTCAGGAATCTTAGCCATCAGTTTGGCAGTATTTTCCTTCCGTGTCGTCACCATAACCGTGCTGCCTTTTGCTCCGCATCTTAATGCGTTACATAAATCTTCCCACTTTTTCATGTCTTTGTTTTCGACCCACACATCATCCATAACAATAAAATATTTCTTTCCTGTTAACTTTTGTTGAAGTTGTATTTGCAAATCATCCAATGACATCTCATCCAACTTCAAATCTTTCAAATCTTCTGGGCCACATATCACTTTAATTATTTGTTTAATTATTCTTTTGACGTCAAACACAAGAGAGACATACACCCAATACTTTAACTCAAAATGAGTCTTCACCATTTCATGGTTGAAAACATATTGAGCAAGTGTAGTTTTTCCGATGCCACCCATGCCCCATATAGCATAGACCCGCACATCATCATCGTCACGTGTGATGCCTATATCTGGGTTACAAATCTTATCAACTATCATATTCTTCTCTTCATCCCTTCCGCAGATCTTGGACATAAGTGAGCTAGTTTCCCAGTTTGAAATTACACTACCAATTCCCGCGGCATCTTCTCTTATGTTAGTGGGAGTCAATTGAAACCGGGATCTATTAGCATCAATGACTTCCAACTTTTCCCTTATGTTCTTAACTTTATGAGCAATCCTAGTTTTGACCACAAGCGGATTATGGTGGGTGGAAAAGAAGGTTCTTACCTTATGTTTGATACTGTGCAGGCTTTGTATCATAGCTTCAGTTGAGGCTTCATCTAGAACATTTTCCACCTCCAAAGAGGCAGATTTGAGAGTCCTTAGCCATTCTTCCACGGCCTTTTCGTTTGTTTGTCTCATCTCCGCATCATAAAGAACACCTTGGATTTGTCTGAAAGTGTTGTTGAGAGCTAAAAGATCATTTTCAAGGCCCCAAAGCAACCCAACCTCTTGGAAAGCTGCAGAAGTTAATTTCCCTACCACATCACTCACAAGGGCCGAAGTAAAGGGATCAGCCATGAATAATGCTTTAATTTAGAACCAAATGTAGAACTCACAGTGTTTACACAATTACACAAGCAAATTCTTAAGGGTAAACTCACACACACAAAGAAAAGATCAAAAATAAAGATCACAGATCCTGATTCAAAATGAACTACAAAGACCAATACTCAAGTGTTTGTGGGAGAAAGACTTAAAGTTGACTTGGTGATTTTGGATAAGAGCGGTTGGTATACTACCATTCATGCACGACGTCCACAAATTATTTTTGTAATTTTCACATGCATTTTTGAATTATTGTGGTTTGATGAGTAGTGGTAGGAACCACTTGAATATGGAAACGTTATTTTCTTCTAATCAAAAGAAATCTCATTAACCAATATGAAGGTCTTAATTCTTATCATTGATCAAAATTGCATAGTGTAGTCATATCCTCAAAGTCTCTCCATTTCAATGTTTGTAACATAAAAAAGAAGGGGGAATTTCATATATACGCTAGGAAACTTCAAAAATTACATATTTTCTCAAAACACAGAGTTTTCAGTGCATGATGTATAATGCTATTAAAGCGCTTTGAGGAAATATGTAATTATTGAAGTTTCGTTTTGGGATATATGTAAATGACCCATAAAAGAAAAAGTTACTTTCCCTAGAGGATCTTTGTATTACCTTATGTACATTAATAATGTGGTGTTATGCACCTCTCATATTATTTACACCCATGATATGTTACAGTATTTTCTTTATTTTCATTTCATATTGTTGTACTCTTTTTTAATTTCTTAGATTCTTTAATCGCAACTCCCATAAAGGAATCTGATGAGACATGTTTAATTATATATATACAATACCTTTTACGATTTAAGTGCTTACAAAGAGCATGTTTTAATTTGAATAAACATGCTCTAATAATTTTCTTTCTTCATAAAATGCTTCTAAAGAGTAACGATGCCCGCGCGTTGCGGCGGGTTTTGTTAGTTTTTGGGTTTTAAGTCAAATATGGTGGTATTAGTTTTTGTAACTTTTTCGTTATTTGAATTATGTTAATCTTTAGATGGAGAAACTTTTAATACAATTTCAAAAATATTTTCGTTACATGTGGGCACAACATTATTTTATCGTATAATCAAATTCTTAAAGCTAGCCGCCCCAGCGGGGCGGGCCTAAAATATAGTTTTTGTATATTACAAAGAATCTTAAGGCATGAATTTGTTTTAGTATACCCTTTTATTGGTCATATGGTAGTAAATTTAACATTATGCATTTTTATGATGGGCCAGTTTAGGAACATAAAACAAGTGCATGTGGATATCAGACCTTATATAGAGCAACGTTATTTCAACTTAAATAGGTTTTCGTGATATTTTTTATGTTTATGTTGTGGAGATGATTTTTCTCGGCATCCATGGGATAGTTTGAGCAATGATGGCACTTTTGCTGCTGGGCTGTCTGAACAAGTTGCATCCTTCATCTGCGGCACAAGGTGGCCCCTTCAGATCTGTATTGAAGTCCTTACAAAAGCTAAAGCATCTTATTATATACGAGCATAGATTTTTATTTCATTGGCTCCTATGTTATTGTGTTCGTCTCCTGTAGTCAATGTGCTAAAAGGGAAGGTGAAGTGTAAATTACTTATGCATAAACTAATTAGTTCTTGACCATGTCTTTAAAGCCGATACTTACCTCATGCCAAGGCTCATATCTGAAAAAAGCCTGAGAGCTTTGTTCTCAGCTACCGGTTATACCAGGAAAATAATCTAATCATCTCCACAAGAGGAGTGATCACTTTTATGAAACTATATTTTTTAATGTATGATAATATTACTGGTTACTACTCCTATGTAACAAGTTTGTTGCTTCTGTTGGTCTGACGTCTACACGTATCCTATCATGACGGGGTCATATCCAAGATGTTCTTAAACTAAGAAACAATTTCAAGAACCTGGCCGGTTATCATCAGTTTTTGGAAAATAACATTTGTTAACGTAACAGGCTACTAAATTGTGGCATTACATTTCTCTCATAGCTCTAAACTAAAGCGTTATAGAGAGGTTATAACAAGATTTTTTTATGTCTAGTAATCTTTGTTTCATAAACTAGCATTTGTTTACTACTAGTAGTATACTGTTAGATTCTCAATACTATATACACATTTTAAAATTATATATTCAGTTTTTTTTTTTTTTTTTTTTCGGGTAACCATGGTTTCCGACCTTTTGGCCGACTAATCCACGGGGTTTGAACCCACCGCCACCGCCACAAAGACTCAAACCGGGTAAAGCCCTCCCATTTCAGGAGGTTGGCGTGGCCACGTCAAATTGTTTGCACCTAGCAGGAATTAAAGTTAAGACTTCAAATCATATGCCAGGGATTGTCCCTTTTTCCCAAAAAAAAAGTTGAGACCTCACACATCTAAGAGTGATAGTCTCAATCCTTTTTGCCACTAGGCACTTGTGAATGGTTATTCAGAGGTGTTTGGTTTGTGGGTATGAGGATTAAAGAATGGCATTAATTTCTATTATACTTGTATGGTTTATGGGTTTGGTACTTAAATATGGGTAATAAATCCTTAAAAGGTATGCAATTTCTAAACCACCAAAGGTGGTGGGTCTAAATACGCATTCCAATTACCACAACCATAATCATTTTCTTGTTTAACCAAACATCCCCTCATTTGGTAAGTTTTTCTAGGAGTGAGTATATATTTTACAACTTTCTAGAATGGATGAATTTTTTTCATGTCTAGTTTACTCGGAAAAAATAAGGGTAAGTTTGGCGATATGGGCTCGGCTGGAGTTCGGGCTAAAGCTGAAGATGTGGCTTATATCATAAGCTGGAAGCGTGAGCTTATATTATTATAAAGTTGTTTGGTGAATTAGTTGGAGATGAAGCTTATTAATGTAAAATCGCATAAGTATATCAAATTAAAATTCATATTTAATTTTAGCTTTTGCGTGATAATCCGTTATATTTTAATGGGCTTTTAGATAATTTGACCAACTATAAGCTCCCATGAGCCCGTTTCAATGACCTTAGGCTTATGGAGGTTTATGACTTATAAACGTTTTCATAAGCCAGTGTGACAAACAAAACTTATTTTATAAGCTTAAGCCCTATACGCCCTTTATAAGCCCATGCCAAACACAGCCTTAATATTTATTTAAATGTACTTTGTTTAACCATGGTATTTTGGTTTTCACTAGACATCCCGAAAAACATTGTTTTCCTTTGAAAAGGTAGATTTACTCATAACTACATACAATCTCACACAAATACAACAATCTCACTTTCATATATCTTTGACCGAACTTGAACCTACAACATATTATTTAAGGATATAGCCATGTCAAAATTTCATCACCTCCTGTAAGGAAATTAGTATCTCAAAACAACAAGTCTACATTAATCTAAAAACTTATGAGTTTTAACTTTTACATGTAAGCACTTTATTATTACACTTTTAAGTGAGAGACATGCACATAGTTATTTAGTTCAAGTAAAACTAATCTAGAAAAAGTGTAGAAAATGAAGACACATAAATAATGTCATCACACACACACACAAGTTAAACGTTTTCTCTAGATAAAGTGTTGGCCACGTCTAACTAAAATAAAAAATCAAACACATCTTCACTCAATATAAAGCAAGTTAAACGTGATCACACACACACAAACACACATACAAGTTAAACGCTTTCTATATAGATAAAGTCTTGGCCATCAATTGAACATCCACTCGCACTAGAACTCAAAGAACTTCCAAGTCACTTGGAGTATGCTTTTCTTGCGGAGGATTCCAAACTCTCGGTTATCATTGCTAACGACTTATCGGGTTGAGAAGGAAAAGTTACTTGGGTACTTAAAGAACACAAGAAGGCAATTGCATGGAAGATATCCTACATCAAAGAAATAAATCCATCATATTGTACTCATAAAATCTTAATGGAAGAGGATTACAAACCCGTATGTTCAACATCAAATGAGAGTTAATCTAAACATCAAAAAAGTAGTGAAGAAGGAAGTAGTAAAATTACTTGATGTGGGTTTGATATATCCCATCTCCGACTCACCATGGGTTAGCTCGGTTCAAGTAGTTCCTAAGATGGGTGGGATGACTGTTATGATGAATGAGAAGAACAAGCCCAGCCTACAAGAATCGAAAAAGTGTCAAGTTGGTTATATTTTCGTGCCATTTGTCCAATAATAAACGTGCATGTATCGTCTTCTCTAACTAGTAGATAGTCTTGAAGAGCAAAATTATTCAGTCAATGTAAAACACTTGAGTAGTCCATGTTCATTCCGAGAACACCTAAAAAAAAAAAAAAAGTCAAACTAAAAGGAAGTTGTTGATAAGAGTATATGCAAAGTTAAAAAATGATATAAAACATATCATTTATGTAGTTGTACATACCTGTTGAATATTGATCAAAGACCTTGAATTACTTTTTTGTAGACGACGTTTGTAGTATTTTTCGAGATATTACCATTGACATCGCAAATGACAACATTTAAAGCTCTTTTACCTTTGACCCTAAAAACGGCAACGTATAGTTGTCCATGTGTAAAAACTGGAAGTGTCATATACAAACCAACATTTGAAAGTGATTGACCTTGACACTTATTTATTGTCATAGCAAATGCAACGCACATCATCGAATATTGTTTCATTTATGATCTTTAGCAAATGAAACGCACGCAGGATATAACCATGTCACGGATATAGGATCTTCAACCGGGTTTTTAATTGAAAACCGGCTTCCGGTCATCCGACCGATTCACGGTTCAACAGGGTTTTAAAGACGGCTTTTAAGTAAGACATGCACAATAATTATTTAGTTTAAGTAAAACTAATCTAGAAAAGGTGAAGAAATGAAAACAAATAAATGATGTGATCACACACAAGTTAAACGTTTTGTCTATAGATAAAGTGTTGGCCACGTCTTACTAAAATAATAAAAAACCAAACACATCTTCATCTCTCATATAAATACCCAAAATTTAACCAACACACATTTTTTTAGTTTATTAGGGCTTAAAACTTGAGGAAAAATTCAAAGCTGATAATTTTCTAATCAAAACCGGTAATTTCTTCTTTCAATTTTTAGTTATTAGGCCTTACATCGATTTATACTTTTACTACACCAATTTGTTGTTAGGTTTCAGCTAATCGATGTTGATTTATTGACCTTAATTTTATGGCTTTAGGGGGTGTTTGTTTATGCTTATATGTGGGCTTATTAGCTTCTTTCATCCCAGCTTAAGCCCCAATTTTCAGACTTATTTTCAGCTTAAGCCCCAATTGTTTATGCTTATATGTTTCGCCTTATAGCTTATTTGGTTTTGTGGCTTATTTTGAAACTTTTCGGCTAATAAGCTTATATAAGCCAAAATTATGAAACATAAGCCCAAACTAAATAAGCCATAAGCAGGCTATATAAGCCGAAAGCCCAAAACAAACACCCCCTTATTTAAGCGCATAAGTCTTGAAATAAGCCAGAAAATTGGAGCTTATAGAATATAAGGCGAAATCATATGAGCTCGTAAGCCTACATATAAGCTTAAACAAACACCCCCTTAGGTTGTCTTTTGTTAACTTTGGCCTACTCTATTATGGCCCTTTATGTGTTTGTTTCATGTTCTGTTTGTGTCATGTGATGTTAAACAATGTCTAATGCTACAATATTTATGTGTTTATGAATGTTAGTGGTATTTTGTTATCATAGTTTTATGTAGACTTTAAAAGTCAAGGTGCAACTGCAGATGCAAATGCACAACTGCGAACTCAAATATTACAAGATGCTCTGACTTTAATGGGTAAGACTTTGAAAGTCTTTGGGTCAAAGTAGCAGTTACAAAAAGCATGATTTTTAAATGCATTTGCAGTCAAACTAATTGTGAGAAACTACATATATCTACCAAGCCTTTAATTCCATTTAATTTTACATAGAACTTAGTGTTGGTGTCTTCTTTAAATTCACACAATCTGAGTCCAAAATATAAAATCAAACACTTACAACACAACAAACTTCAACCAAAACCATTATCAATCATGAGTTCCAATCCTAAGGTCATTGAAATATCATCTGACTCATCTGAATCAAATGGTTGGAATACTTATTTTCCACCAACAAATACTTGTACAAGCTCTGTTAACAAAAAAGCAAAGGATAAGGTTGAGTCAAGCTCTGTTAACAAAAAAGCCAAGGGAAAGGTTGAGTCAAGCTCTGATTCAAGATTCTTTGATGATAGCTGGGTGTCTAGCTATCATTCAACATCTGAAGAGGATCATGCTGTGTCCAAAAAGGCTACAACTGACCAAGGTGAGTCAAAGTTGGTGATTGCAGGTGGGAAACAACAAGAACCAATTGCTTATGCTAGCTATCATGTGAACAACACTCCTCTAGCTGATGTGCCATATGATGGAAGGGTTCAAGTGATTGGCTTACCAAACAACCACACTTGGAAGGTCATCGAATCACAGAAGTGGAAGAGGTTGTACAAAACAACACCAACTGGAAGCTCAGGGAAAGGCAAACTGGAGTAACTTCCCTATGTAATGCACCTATCTAATGTCTTTAACAAGCTTTTGTCTTATGCATCTATGTAATGTAATGGACCTATCAGATTTGCATCTAAGAATGCATTAATGAAATAAGTTAAAGACTATTATCTTTGTCAAGTTGAAACTGTGCATTTTCATTCATTTTAACCCAAAATACAACTTGACCACAAGCTACATTGTCTTGCTAAGCTACATACATATGGCTATCAACATAACTTACTGATTCACTACATGAAGCATATCACTTTAAAACTAAATAAAGGAAAAACAAGGTCCAGCTGATAATCAACCACTTCTTGTTTCTTTTAGCTTCATTGGCTTTTTCAAGTGCTTCTCCTTGTAGCCGATTCATTGAGTTTAGTAGACCAGGAATGATTTGAACAGACCTATCACACATAGGAGGATCATAACCAATCTACAATTCCACAATTTGCTACCTATAACACAAATCCAAAAAATTAGGTCAACTTAAGTCGATTTGGGGTTTTTTTTTTTCAATTAACAAATTAATTACTTACCCTTTTACTACAACAATAAAACCTTCTTCCGGGGTTAGTAGGTGTCCATGATGTTTTGATAACGGCTACTGATCCACAACGATTGCATCTAACCATTGTATGATGTGTTTGTGTTTAGTTTGTGTTAGTGATGTTGTGTGTTTGTGTTCTCAGCTTTTTTGTGTTTGTGTTATAAAGGGAAGACAAGTATAAAGACTAAATTGCCCCCCACTTATTAGCCACGTCACACAAAAACATGGTCAACTGACGGATAAGTTGGTCAAGGGACCAAACCCGTATGGGTTGTAAACCATGCGGACCAAACCCGACGAAATTTAACGGCAGGGACGATTCGTGATTGACCCGGCAAACCACGGGACGAAAAATGACATTAACTCTAAAGTGTTGGCCACGTCTTTACTTAAAATAAAAAAACCAAACACATCTTCGATCTCTCATATAAATACCCAAAATTTAACCAACACACATTTTTTTAGTTTATTAGGGCATAAAACTTGAGGAAAAATTCAAAACTGATAATTTTCTAATCAAAACCGGTAAAATTCTTCTTTCAATTTTATGGGCTTTCATCGATTTATATCTTTTACTTGTTAGGTTTCAGCTTATCGATGCTGATTTTTAGCTTAATTTCATGTTTTTTGGCTTTAGGTTTAAGCTTATATGTGGGCTTATGAGCTTCTTTCATTCCAGCTTATAATCCCCTGTTTTTTGCCTTATTTTCAGACTTATTAGATAAGCTTAGGGGGTGTTTGTTTCGGCTTATAGCTTAAACATAAGCCCACTTTTTGTGGCTTATTTTGAAACTTTTCGGTTAATAAACTTATATAAGCCGAAATTATGAAACATAAGCCCCAAACTAAATAAGCCATAAGCCGGAGTCGAAACAAACACCCCCTTATTATGATTATTATGATATAACAATGCTTATATAAGCGCATAAATCTTCAAATAAGCCAGAAAATTGGGGCTTATGAAATATAAGGCGAAATCGAATGAGCTCGTAAGTCCACATATAAGCTTAAACAAACACCTCCTTAGGTTTATAAGTTATTAATAGGTGTTTTTGTTGATTGTTGATGCTTTACGGCAATCAGTCGTTGTAGACGCCAGTTTGTGCATATTGCTCGAAATTGTGATTAATAGTTGAGGTTTTAAAGCGATTAGTTTTTGATTTTGTGGTTTTGTTAGAGTAGTTTGATTTTAGTGTTATATGCGACATGTTGAAGTTAGATTTTGTTTTGTGATGTTATTTGGCATGCAGAAATCGTAATTTACATGTTTATTGCTTGATGTTTAACTTATAAATCTATGTTCTGCGTATTGTTGATGTACTACACTAATCAGTTGTTTTTGTTTTGATTCATCGAGGCTTGTGATAAAATAATAATAAGTTAGTAAAAGTAGTTTTAGTGCTATATGTTTGAGTTGCGTTAAGTTGATTTATTAGTTGACCTTTTGCTACATCGATTTTAACTTCATGATAATGGCCAATGGCCATACGCTTAAGCTATTTTCTATATCTGTTGTGTGAATTAGAGAAGTTACTTTTCCCCTTTTTGAAGCTGAATTGGTGGTTTATTTGTTTCTGAGATTGCTTGATTTTAGTTAGTTCATTAGTTGTAATACTAGAAAGTTAAAGAATAATGTTCTGATTTTGGGCATTTGTATGAATTCTGGTCTGCACATATATCTGTAGTTTTCCGTTCTTATTGCTTATATCGTACTATATGATTTCAAAAGTTTAAGATTGCCTATATATTTAATTTAAAGTTATAATTTGATATTAAGGGTTTTTGGTTTTGATTTGTAGGACATGGATCACTACCAGAGGGTGGAAAAGCCACAAGCTGAGCAACCAATTCAAGAGAATGAGATATGAATTACTAGCCAGGGCAGGATGCGTAACTATATCACATATGCCATGACTTTGCTTGAGGTAACCTTTAAAATGATGGTTTGTTTTTGCGCATTTTCTGGTACAGGGTCTCTCAGCATCTGAATTATATGAAGTAACTTCTGCTGAAATTTACATTTATCCATCTTAATTATCATCTTTTTATCCCATTAAATTTACCTTATTAATCTCCGTTTTTGTTAATTGTTAATTTTTTTTTTACTGATTTAATACTATGTGTTAGCAGCTATTGTGATTTTAAAAGTTTTAGTCATTTTCTACTATTTGGTGTTTAAATTTGAATTTATCGGTTTTATGTTAAACTTTTAGCTAATTCATTTATTCTTCGACCTTAACATCAATCGATTGTTTGTTTTAAGCTTATTTAAGCTTATTATGACCAAGCACAGCACCAACATCAGCCACACCATCACCATTCCAAGAATTCCATGATCTACTAACCAAAGTGCAGAATTACTCATTACTGAGCCAGAGTCGAACACACTAAAAAGACTTAGGTCCATCAATATTAACTAGTAATGAGAAGTTAAAGCACACATTTTTATTTATTTATTTATTTATTTATTTATTTTTTTCTAAAGACTAGACAAGTTAATAAACAAACCATGACAGGCTAACCAAGAATCACCAACTAGTCATTACTCATATAATGAAAATAACTAATTTATTTTGTCAAATAGTAATTTTTAGCTTTTCTTATGGTGAATTTATTATCATCTTTTACCATCAATATTGTAAACAAGCACAAGACCTTTAATGTGTGCTACTGGATATCAGGTATCAAGAATTTTCTTCTTCGAATGAAGGCTGTTTGGTTGGGGCTAATGATCTTGGTACACGAGCAATGAACCTATCCAAAAAATAGTCATACATGATGTATTTGAGCTGAGATGGATCTGTAATCCAAAAACCATTCGAGACAATACCCATAATTTTATTCTTCCTTCTATTTTTGTTTTAAAGAAGCATGAGGATAGCGAGTGTTTCCATCCTCCTCAACTGCCCATTTTACACAACATTTTTGACGAATCTTACTAGTGCTAATATGCTCCAATCTATGATATTCAGTTAGGCTTCCCCATGGGATTCAATCTCATTCTGAGATAGCAGACCCGTCTCAGCCTTTTCGTCCCACATACTAATTTAACAAGTCTGATCTCTCTCTTTTTATCTCACTAGTCACTACACACCTAGCACTGCACGAATATCGGCCACACCACCACCTTTCCAAGAATTCCATGATCTACTAACCAAATTACCAAAGTGCAGAATTCCTCATTACTGAGCCATGAGTCGAACACCCTAAAAGGCTTAGGTCCGAAATTGACACAAGCAATGGACAAAAGGAGGGGACAATGGTCCGAGATAACACGGTCCCACAATTGTCCAAGATAACACAGTCCAGTACTGTAACAGAAGTGTTGGTTCAGTGAAAAACAAAACTTACTGTAACAAAGAACCGGTTTAGCTTGCTCATCCTTCGCCCACCCAAATTCGTGAAATTCCACATTTGCAATGAAATTATTGAAAGACATGGCTTCATTTCCATCGAATTGGGAGCCTTCTCTTTCAAAGATCAATATACTATAACTCTAACTACGAAAACCTTATAACTAATTTGAGATCAATATACTATAGCTATGTAAATACCACCCATAGAATCAACAAGATTTGAGATGTCTTCCAAAGATCCGACTTTATACGTGCCAACTGTGAACCATAAGTATTTAAAATGCAGACACGCTCACTATCCTCACTCACTTTCCATCTTCTATCAAAAGGTCAATATACTATAACTCTAATTACGAAAACCTTATAACTAATTTTCCTATGTTGATATGACAAATCTCATTTTTGCACAAGATAAACCATACTTTATAATAACAGAGTGGAGTTATACAACAGAACACTTTACATATAGGAACTACATATCACACACACATACACAAATTGAAAAAAATAGAAAAGANAGTGAATTTATTATCATCTTTTACCATCAATATTGTAAACAAGCACAAGACCTTTAATGTGTGCTACTGGATATCAGGTATCAAGAATTTTCTTCTTCGAATGAAGGCTGTTTGGTTGGGGCTAATGATCTTGGTACACGAGCAATGAACCTATCCAAAAAATAGTCATACATGATGTATTTGAGCTGAGATGGATCTGTAATCCAAAAACCATTCGAGACAATACCCATAATTTTATTCTTCCTTCTATTTTTGTTTTAAAGAAGCATGAGGATAGCGAGTGTTTCCATCCTCCTCAACTGCCCATTTTACACAACATTTTTGACGAATCTTACTAGTGCTAATATGCTCCAATCTATGATATTCAGTTAGGCTTCCCCATGGGATTCAATCTCATTCTGAGATAGCAGACCCGTCTCAGCCTTTTCGTCCCACATACTAATTTAACAAGTCTGATCTCTCTCTTTTTATCTCACTAGTCACTACACACCTAGCACTGCACGAATATCGGCCACACCACCACCTTTCCAAGAATTCCATGATCTACTAACCAAATTACCAAAGTGCAGAATTCCTCATTACTGAGCCATGAGTCGAACACCCTAAAAGGCTTAGGTCCGAAATTGACACAAGCAATGGACAAAAGGAGGGGACAATGGTCCGAGATAACACGGTCCCACAATTGTCCAAGATAACACAGTCCAGTACTGTAACAGAAGTGTTGGTTCAGTGAAAAACAAAACTTACTGTAACAAAGAACCGGTTTAGCTTGCTCATCCTTCGCCCACCCAAATTCGTGAAATTCCACATTTGCAATGAAATTATTGAAAGACATGGCTTCATTTCCATCGAATTGGGAGCCTTCTCTTTCAAAGATCAATATACTATAACTCTAACTACGAAAACCTTATAACTAATTTGAGATCAATATACTATAGCTATGTAAATACCACCCATAGAATCAACAAGATTTGAGATGTCTTCCAAAGATCCGACTTTATACGTGCCAACTGTGAACCATAAGTATTTAAAATGCAGACACGCTCACTATCCTCACTCACTTTCCATCTTCTATCAAAAGGTCAATATACTATAACTCTAATTACGAAAACCTTATAACTAATTTTCCTATGTTGATATGACAAATCTCATTTTTGCACAAGATAAACCATACTTTATAATAACAGAGTGGAGTTATACAACAGAACACTTTACATATAGGAACTACATATCACACACACATACACAAATTGAAAAAAATAGAAAAGAAATGTCATTGATACACAAGCTGAAAAGAATGGAAACAAAAAAACAAATTGTACATGATCCTAACTCACTTTCGCAGGAATCACGGTTGCATTTAGCATAGCAACAAGCCTTTGAACCCCTAGATGATCCCTAGTGGATGACTGTTGTCTCGTGAGGGTTTACAGTGAATATACCCACAAAATTCACCTAACATAAACAACTTAAAACCATAATAAAGCAACACCATCTTCACATATCACACCAAACTTCGATTCTAGTCCTCATCCCTATAGTGTTTCGCTATCCTCGTCCTTGTCCTCATTCTTCCCACCATCTTCACATAAAAACAGAAACCAAAATGTAATGAACATTAGCTTCTAACAAACTCCAATTAATATATTAGATAAAATTTAACCAAGCAAATCAAACAAATGCACTAGAATAATTATTGAACAAATAATTTTTGTTATTAAGAAATGCTGAATAATGAACACTTGATACTTGAAAAGAGTACATTTTCTACACTTTGACTATATTCATTTTCAACTCGTAAAGCAACAATTAAATACTTGAAAATACGTAATTTTTCATTCACTTTAGCTATATTCATTAACTTGAAAATCAATAATCAAATACTTAATTCTATTATATAAGCTAAAAATTTAAGAGATATACAAAAGAATATTTTGATTCTGCCAAAAAAAAAAAAAAGGAATATTTTGGGCCAATCCTCTCCTTCTTACACCTCTCTGCTTTTATCATAAAGAACATTTGACATTTGAAAAGAGTACATTTTCATTCACTTTGACCGACCATATTCATCATCAAGACATCAACGCCAAAAACAACAATTAAATAATACTTTTTTTTCTATTAGATTTGTTTAAAGATAAACAACCATAATTAATAATTAAAAGAAAGAATAAAAGGAGAATATTACCGTGGAGTTCTAAACTTCTAATGTTGAGATGAGGAATGTGAGAAATTTTGGGCCAATCTTCTCCTCTCTCCTCTTCACACCTTCTCCTTAGAATTTCACACCAATGAATGGTAATTTGATTGAGATCCTTGAAACTTTGTATATCATCTGGTAGAGAACGTAATTTCTGACAAGAATATATTTCCAATGACTGCAGTTTTGGGAAGTTAGTAGGCAAAGAAACCAAAGACGGACAAAGGCGTATTTCTAACTCTTGTAAACTAAGAAAGAGAATCTCGTCCTTTGATGTAGAGTTGTCCTCATCATGGAAACACTCTAAAGAATCCATCCATTCCAATTGAATTCTCTTGAGGCTGGGTAATTTCCCAAGTGGTGGAAGTTGTTCACACTTTTTAAGAACAGAAAATTTAATACTAGTCAAATTGACTAATTTGACCAGCCAACTTGGAGAAAGAACCCTTCCCATGTATCTCTCTATTTTCAACTCCTGGAGACCCGAATTTGGTTCCAATCCCTCAACAACCTCTGAATCATTTGTTTCTTCTGATCTACCGAATGACCAATACAATATCAAAGACTTAAGATTTGTTTTGTCTTTCAAATTGGCACTTTTGGCATCCCTTAAACCTCTAACATTTTGAAGTTTTTTTAACTTCAAATCCCACCCAAGAAGATTTAAATTTCCCAGTTCCCCTATTCGGGCCCCATCTTCTTTTCCTACAACAAATTGTGAAAGCCTTCGAAGGTTTGTTAGTTCTTTTATTCCAACAGGCATATGCCAGAGACTATCACAGCCATTGGTATCTAGACGTTGAAGATTCCTCATGTACCTCATGCCTTTAGGCAACTCACGCAACCAACGACAATCTTCTAGAATTAATGTTTGCAAGTTTTGGAGATTTATAATCGACTCTGGTAGAACTTCTATATATGCCTGATATATCTTCAAGTATCTTAAATGTATTAGCTTGCAAATTGATTCGGGCAACGTCGAGCTTTTAATTCTGTTCAAGAACGTCGAGCTTTTAATTTTGTTCAAGTACAACACCCTTAGATAAACATGGCTGGAGATTTGTTTAATGCTACTTTGATAATCATCATCAAAGACCAACATTGATCGTAATGATCTTAGCTTTTTTAAATCCAGCTTTGAAAAACGAAAACCGTGGCATGATAAACTGACATGAAGCACCTCATCCGAGGTTATCAACTCCTTACTAGGCTCTATGACTGCACAATCATGTCTCATTACATTCCGCGCAAGATCATGCATGAAATCATGCATTTTGCATGTCTCATTCTTCTCGACAACATCTTGGAAAAACGACCTCCGGACCAAACAACTAAAAATTTCCTCACCAAGCATATACAAGCTCACATCTCCTTGTGATGGAATAAATCCATTTGCCATCCACAACTCTATTAACGAATTTTTACTCATTTCCCACCCTTTTGAATATACACAACAATAAGCGAAACATATCTTCATATGTGGAGGCAAATCATCGTAGCTTAACCTCAAAGCAGTTAAGATGCCATTGTCTTGCATCTCCGACACAAACTTGTCATTTACAAGCTGCCACTCATTCACCTTTTCTTTTGTCGACATTAAGCTGCCCAAAGTCTTCACTGCTAGAGGTAAACCTTTGCATTTCTCAACTATCTCCCTTCCTACAAGCTCCAGCTCCCTTACATTTTCCCCCTCTCTTCCGCCTGGGAACGCAAGCATCTTGAATAGCGACCATGACTCCTCTTCTGATAGAAATGCCACATTATGCTGCAACTCAGGAATCTTCGCCATCAGTTGGGCAGTATCTTTCTTCCGTGTTGTTACCATAACCGTGCTGCCTTTTGTTCCGCATCTTAAAGCTTTACATAACTCGTCCCACTTTTTCATGTCTTTGTTTTCGATCCACACATCATCCGTTACAATAAAATATTTCTTTCCTGTTAACTTGTTTTGAAGTTTTATTTGCAAATCATCCAATGACATCTCATCCAACTTCAAATCTTTCAAATCTTCTGGGCCACATATCACTTTAATTATTTGTTTAACTATTCTTTGGACGTCAAACACAGCAGAGACATACACCCAACACTTTAACTCAAAATGAGTCTTCACCATTTCATGGTTGAAAACATATTGAGCAAGTGTAGTTTTTCCGATGCCACCCATGCCCCATATAGCATAGACCCGCACATCATCATCGTTACGTGTGATGCCTATATATGGGTTACAAATCTTATCAACTATCATCTTCTTCTCTTCATCCCTTCCGCAGATCTTGGACATAAGTGAGCTAGTTTCCCCGTTTGAATTTTCACTACCAATTCCCGCGGCATCTTCTCTTATGTTAGTGGGAGTTAATTGAAACCGGGATCTATTAGCATCAATGACTTCCAACTTTTCCCTTATGTTCTTAACTTTATGAGCAATCCTAGTTTTGACCACAAGCGGATTATGGCGGGTGGAAAAGTAGGTTCTTACCTTATGTTTGATACTGTCTAGGCTTTGTATCATAGCTTCAGTTGAGGCTTCATCTAGAACATTTTCCACCTCCAAAGAGGCAGATTTGAGAGTCTTGAGCCATTCTTCCACACCCTTTTCGTTTGTTTGTCTCATCTCCGCATCATAAAGAACGCCTTGGATTTGTCTGAAAGTGTTGTTGAGAGCTAAAAGATCATTTTCAAGGCCCCAAAGCAACCCAACCTCTTGGAAAGCTGCAGAAGTTAATTTCCCTACCACATCACTCACAAGTGCCGAAGTAAAGGGATCAGCCATGAATAATGATTTAATTTAGAAGCAAATGTAGAACTCACACAGTGTTTACACAATTACACGCAAAGTCTTAAGGGTAAACTCACATAGACAAAATGAACTACAGCAAATTAAGACCGAGAGCCAAGCGTTTGTGGGAGCAATTGGTAGTGGTGGGACCCCTTTTTTTGATTAAGTGCGGTTTGATAGGTAGTGGTGATTAATTAAAGCACAGCGTACCATTTTCACATTTAACTAACAATGTCCGCACTTAAAAGGAGCTTTTGATTGTTGAGTTTTTCTTTTTTAATAAGTGTGGGTAGTGGTGGGAATCGTTAAAGCAGAGCGTCCGAAAATTACTTTTTGTATTTTAACATTTAACAAACAATATCCGCAATTAAAGGAGCTTTTGATAAAGCATTTTCTAATAAGTGTGGTTTATTTTCTTCTAATTAATTGAAATCTTATTAACCAATACAATATGAAGTCCTTATCATTGATCAAAATTGCATAGCGTAGTCATATCCTCAAAGTCCCTCCATTTCAATGTTTGTAATAATAAAAGAAACGTCACTTTCTTCTAGAGGATCTTTGGATTACCTTATGTACATTTGCCTCAGTTGTAAATGAATGATCGGCTAGCTCATGCTTAAGTCTTAGTTCTAGTTGAGACATATGTGAAGCCGTGAAGGTTGGCAAAATGGTAGAGTAGGTGTTTTATGTATGAATAATTTGGCAAAAAAGAACTACAAAGACCAAGACTTAAAGTTGACTTGGTGATCAAATAAAAGGAGTTGGTATAGTACCATTCATGCACATCGTCCACAAATTACTTTTTTCACCATTTAAACGGCGTCATGCTAAATCCCGTTCCTTTTTTAATATGAGATGAGAAGTAAATTAACGGGGTGTTTCTTTTTTTCCTTAGCTAAGGGACCATGTGGTTCCTACGTCTATATAAGCCACTTATTGGGGAAGTCATTAAAATTTATGCCTTAAGAATATAGATCAACTAAGGGAAATAGAGGGTCTCATTTAGAAAAGAAATAATATTAAATGGGTTTGTGGACCCAATCCTTTATTTTTTTTTAAATAGAATTGTGATCAATTTAGTTTTTTCAATAATTCCAAATTTTACCAATATAGCTTTTATATCTTAAATAATTTAGTTCCATTCATCAATTTCAGTTCTATGGTAAAAGTTTATGCATGATCTTTTGCTCCACATCATGTATATAACCAAAAGAGTACATGTAGATGATTTGTGAGGTATACAAGTCTTTTTTACCAAATCAAAGTCGACACAAATAAGAGTATTATTGCACCATATTTATATTAGGAATTCATTTTTTATATTTTGGTTTTCCAGATAAGGTCGTGAAAATAACACAAAAGATAAATAAAATTTTCAAGAGTTTCGTGGCACACTATTTCTAGGGGAAAGTATGTATTTGAGGGGAAAGTATGTATTTGGTTTAAATAACAATATCAGCAGTTAAAGAAGCTTTTGATAAATTTCTTTTGAATAAGTGTGGTTTGATGGGTAGTGGTGGAACCACTTGAAGAAGAATATTGTCAAAGATGAAGAGATGAGGAAGAGCACTGGCCGGGACCTATAACATTATAGTTATATTCACGTAAACTGACTAGTTTACCTTCAAGTGCATGTCACACAGGTGATTTAACGAGAATAATATAATGGTTGTATGAGTGAGGGACTAACGGTAGATAACATTTTAAGTTTNTTTTAATAAGTGTGGTTTATTTTCTTCTAATTAATTGAAATCTTATTAACCAATACAATATGAAGTCCTTATCATTGATCAAAATTGCATAGCGTAGTCATATCCTCAAAGTCCCTCCAATTCAATGTTTGTAATAATAAAAGAAACGTCACTTTCTTCTAGAGGACCTTTGGATTACCTTATGTACATTTGCCTCAGTTGTAAATGAATGATCGGCTAGCTCATGCTTAAGTCTTAGTTCTAGTTGAGACATATGTGAAGCCGTGAAGGTTGGCAAAATGGTAGAGTAGGTGTTTTATGTATGAATAATTTGGCAAAAAAGAACTACAAAGACCAAGACTTAAAGTTGACTTGGTGATCAAATAAAAGGAGTTGGTATATTACCATTCATGCACATCGTCCACAAATTACCTTTTTCACCATTTAAACGGCGTCATGCTAAATCCCGTTCCTTTTTTAATATGAGATGAGAAGTAAATTAACGGGGTGTTTCTTTTTTTCCTTTGCTAAGGGACCATGTGGTTCCTACGTCTATATAAGCCACTTATTGGGGAAGTCATTAAAATTTATGCCTTAAGAATATAGATCAACTAAGGGAAATAGAGGGTCTCATTTAGAAAAGAAATAATATTAAATGGGTTTGTGGACCCAATCCTTTATTTTTTTTTTAAATAGAATTGTGATCAATTTAGTTTTTTCAATAATTCCAAATTTTACCAATATAGCTTTTATATCTTAAATAATTTAGTTCCATTCATCAATTTCAGCTCTATGGTAAAAGTTTATGCATGATCTTTTGCTCCACATCATGTATATAACCAAAAGAGTACATGTAGATGATTTGTGAGGTATACAAGTCTTTTTTACCAAATCAAAGTCGACACAAATAAGAGTATTATTGCACCATATTTATATTAGGAATTCATTTTTTGTATTTTGGTTTTCCAGATAAGGTCGTGAAAATAACACAAAAGATAAATAAAATTTTCAAGAGTTTCATGGCAAACTGTTTCTAGGGGAAAGTATGTATTTGAGGGGAAAGTATGTATTTGGTTTAAGTAACAATATCCGCAATTAAAGAAGCTTTTGATAAATTTCTTTTGAATAAGTGTGGTTTGATGGGTAGTGGTGGAACCACTTGAAGAAGAATATTGTCAAAGATGATGAGATGAGGAAGAGCAGTGGCCGGGATCTATAACTCCAATGTTAGAAACTTTTCAAAAAGCTTTTTATCTTTTATATTAACAATTTATGGGAAGAGATCCAATAAAAAGAATAATTAAAATAAGAAGGATATTAAGTAATTCTAGCCACATATTTTAATTTGGGAGGGAAAATTTAAATGAAAATGCATCCATTTTTGTAGGTGCATCTAGAATGTGTGGTTGTGATTACTTCCTATCCTTCCTATTTTTATTATTCTTCTTATTTGATCCTTACTCAACAATTTATTACCCTATCCTTTACAAATTACCAGGATAGATGAGGGTTAAATGAAAGTTTTATGTAAAAAGTCTTTCTTCAAATGCTAGAAAATCATCAAGTCTTTAGGATAAAAGGTCATCATCACTCCAATGGAAAAAGCTTTTTTGAGTAAAAAAAAGCTTTCATTGTACATTACATCGGAGATGCCCTAATACTCTTTATTAAAATCCTAAGAAAAAGTTGTTCTTGTCTCAAATCCATTACAGAAACCTATATGTTTGGATTGAATTGGGTCTTTGTTTCTCAATCAGAACTACAACACGACCTTATGTTGAATCGGGTTGTCGGTTTGATGTTGTTGCCGTTTCGGGTTATATCAAGTCATGTTGAGTTGCCTTATTTTCAGTCAAAATAAAAATAAAAAATAAAAGCCCAAACTAAACCAAATGTCAAGTAAAGAAATCAAGCATTAGGCACGCATGAGAAATAACAATCAAATACAAATAATCACCAATAATAAATTAAAATAACTGATAACCCTCTGTCAAACCGAATACAAACAGTCGTAAATTAGTAAGTTCTAAGTATATATAACAATTAACAAATAAACTTGAAAACAAAATATTACCTTTTCTTGAAATGAAGATGTTGGGAGCGTTGGCATGAGGGTTTGTGAAGTAAAGAGCGTGTGGATCAACGAGGATGAATGTCTTCGAGTATGAAACATTACTTTCTTCCGATTAAAAGAAATGTCATTAACCAATCTGAAGGCCTTATCAAAGATCAAAATTGCATAGTATAGTAATATATCCTCAAAGTCCCTCAATTTCAATGTTTGTAATAATAAAAGAAACGTCACTTTCTCCTAGAGGATCTTGTTGTCCAGCTCACTAGTTCTTTTTCCTCACCGGCTGTGTTCCGACTTAGGACTGGATTAAATTATAAACGATTACTTTCTTATGCTATACAATCTCATAGTCTAAAACATGCACAGTTAACAATCTTATAACTTATATTGGACAAAACAGCCTTACAGCTCAATCCAGCCCAGCCTATTCAAAACTACTCGTTGTGACCCGTTACCAACCCATCCAATATGTTACCTCTTAAGGAATGGTGACACTTTAACAAACTCCAACAATAGTAATAAAGCAGCAGTTGAGTCGAAGTACCTCTGACTCCATCGGCAGGGTGAAGTTTTGAATATCTTCCTTAGAATTGTTCATCAACTTGTCATCTGACTTGGCTCTTTTGGGTATAGACTTGAAATGACTATCCACCACAATCTTTACAAGAATCTATGACCGGGTCACTACACCTGCATCAAGCCATTTTCCATCGATGTTAACCACAAGTCAACAACACACAACATTAGAAAAAACTAAAATGTAAAGATAATTTATTAAGAAATTTTACAACAAAAATTAAAGAACTCCATATATATCTGGAGACAATAGCATTTGTTAACTCAATATTTATTACTCCGTAAGAATTTCTTTTTGATTAGTTATATGAAGAAAATGGCAAATTACTAAGTTTTAAGAACTGAATATCACCGATAGGATAATTAGGACCTAGCAATATATATTATATTCATCTGAAGTTTTGAAGTAGATGCTGATATCTTAAAGCCAGACTAGGATACATAGACCTAAGCATACCTCAAAGGCTCAATGTGGCATACCTCAAAGGCTCAATGTGGTACGCATAAGTTTATGGCACAATAAATAAATAAAGAGAAAACCATCCAATTTCATCCACTTCGACGTCTTCTGTAGAAGATCCTTAAGTTTTTCATATGCTGCAAAAACCAGTAAGGACATAAGCAAGGTAAGTAGTTAGAGGTAACAAGTATGTCTCATTTACCTATTAACGGGTATGTTTTAATTACCAATATCAGTCATTCATTTTTTCAAATTCGTCTATAAAACTTATCAACTAGCACATGACCCCCTCCTTCAAGGGTCCATTCTTGTGCGATATGGTTCTAATGCACAACTTTTGTAAGTCCAACTGTAGAATCTCCTTCGATTGTTGTCTGTCCAGTTTTTCAACATATCTTGGTAATAGGGTTTAAATGTAAGTAAGTGCTACTGCTGGTATGTTGCAAGTTTTTTTTTTTGTTTTTTTTTTTTTTTTTTTTTTTTTTTTTTTTTTTTTTTTTTTTTTTTTTAAAAAAAAAAAAAAAAAAAAAAAAAAAAANTTTTTTTTTTTTTTTTTTTTTTTTTTTTTTTTTAATATGAAACACTTACTTTCTGAATATATGTGAACCTGTAAATACTAAGAGCTTTCCTCATATTTCTAGATGCTGCGGCGCTACAACTACTTTCTGAAAATATCATTGGTGATTCATTATTGTAGCTGGAATATTTTAGAAGTCGGGACACTCTAAAGTGAGACGAAGATATAAGACAATTAAAAAGATCAGAAAGTATATGGTGCACTCACCTGTGCACAGGATTATAGTGCTTTCAGCTTGAAGACACTGTAAGGAAGTAGTGCTTGTGGCTAGAAGAGGATGCAAGGAAATGCCTGAAGAAACAAAACATAATAAATATGTTGCAGACGATAACACTAAAAGTGAGTTTATTAAGATCGCTCAATTCTACAAGTGTTTGTATCCGCCCAACTAATTAAGACTAGCTAGATAAGTAGCAACTCACCATTTGATAAAACATCGACGTAATAATCATCCTCCATCAATTTGTTTGAAGCAAACCTTTGTTGTCCTCGATGCATCTTTTTCTCTTAGATGGCGCTCCAATTCCTCTCGTTTTAAGGATCCCACAATCTTTCTTCTTCAGGCTATAACAAAGATAGAATATGAATTAAAATCTGGCCCATCTATCCCAAATACGTGTCCTATATATATTATCAGCAGAAAATGTCAAGACAATGACAATCAACTGAATCAAGTATAATTAAACAGTCAAAAATAGATCTGAGTTGTACTGACAACACTTTGGATATGCAGATATTAGATTAAAAATGATTTCAAACTAAAATAGCCAGTATTTGACCTTTATGTTTGATTATATACTCCTTTCACAGAAATATTATGCTTCCTAGTGATACAACAAACTAAAAAGTAACCCATAAGAAAGATACAGCTATAGGTGGCAAAAAAGGTTGACGGGTCAAGATGGGTTTGCATAAATCAGTAAGTTTATAGTACTGTTAGAAATATAGGATATGCCATGTTCACCCAAGAAACTTAATGCTGAATAATTTAAACTTTCTACAAAGAAATTTGTAATAATAAATATGACCACTGGCATAGAGAGAGAACGGCATGTATTGCAATATACATAGCAGGAGCATTAAATGTTTCAAACATAACTTGAGTCATTTTCTCATGATTAGCTTTCGGATTAAGAGGTGCCTCAGTAAGGACAACTGGATGCTCCTCTGGAGCCACACGAGTTCACTGTAGAAGGCGTGATGCCAAATCTTTTCCATGTCGTCCCAATTATTCACAATACCGTGCTCTATTGGACAGAGTTAAAATACTGTGCTCCTGGTGCATCGTCTCCAACAAATCCAACCTATATAATAGTAACAAACATAAATCTACTCCGGCATATGTTACAATAATAATAAATGCAGTAATATCCTTTTGTGATGTTCTGAAATATCAGCATACAAACAGAACGTTGTACTTTCCATATTCAACCAGAATCATATAATATGATACAATACGAACTGATGCATGTTATATGCCAAAACAGGGGGTCACGTGCAAGGCACGTGACAAGTTCAAAAGTCCAAACCACCACACAACCACTTTTCCCGCCATTTTCTATTCCTTTAAACCAAAAAACCAACTCAATCCAGACAAGTATTGAATTTTTCACTGAGGCATTTCATCAAACACATGTGCTACAACTGCTAATGTTTTCATTGAAGCATTTTTGAAGCTAAGATATCATGGATTCATGGGAGACTACAGAGGATATGTTGAAAGACCATTTTAGAAGCTACGGAAATGTTGTGGGTTCGGTTATTGCGAAAGATCGAATGACTGGTAATCCTCGGGGGTTCGCATTTGTTTCGTTTTCGGATGCATCAGCGCTTAATAAAGTTGTTGCTGAGACTCATACAATTCTTGGCAGAATGGTTTGTATTATGACATCTTTTTGAGTGACTGTTTTTGTTGACTTTAACCTGCTTTTGTTGTAATCTAATTATTGTTTAAGGAAACCATAAAAAACAACATTTTGCTAAATGAGCGATTTTGAACAAATTTGGTAATTATTGTTGTAATCTAAATATTCTTTCAAAGCCACTCACTTACAATGTGTAATGTTTTTCTGGCAATTTTTTCATGTTTGATGATTTTTTGCAACGAAAAAGACATGTTTGTTTGTTTAAAAGGTCAACATTTCAGCTGCTAAGAATCTTCTTATGTTGCATGGTCAAAATCAAAAACCGCTGTTATTGTTTCTCGTACTTATGTTATTAGGAGACAACATTCTTGGTCACGTGTTTCTTTTGTTTTAAATTGAGTAAGAAATGGGGGAGTTTTTTATGGGGCAACAAGTCAAATGGGTAACTTTTAGAATGGGCCAACACGGACCGGGTTCACCGCTGGACTACTATTTGCCCAAAAGTTTCAAAACTTTATTTGAAGGTTTTATACAAATGAATTACATGGTAGCAACTTTGCCCCGGTTTCCTTGATTTCGATCAATGAAAACCACAAGAACGAATAGTGTAATTTACCCGTTTTTTTTGCCAAATCATATTTCCACGATCTTATACTTATTATAACTAAATTTACTCCAATGTTAGAAACTTTTCAAAAAGCTTTTTATCTTTTATATTAACAATTTATTAACCTATCCTTTACAATTTACTGTTGGGGGATATGAGCCCAGAGCAGGGTAAGATAATCAAAGCCTAGCTACGTACCAATATAATGGTTACCGGATATCACTTGGAATCGTGTTATCACTTTCCAAAGTAAACTATTCGACCCTAATGCCTGGGTATCACGAATATCTACTTGGGATAAGACCAAATGTTTGTTATTGAATTAGGCACAATTCAACAACCCTTGCGTATTATCGTGTTTTTGTTTTCTGTATCCCTTCATGCTCTATTGGATTTCCTATTTATAGGAAGATACTCATGGCTAGTCAAATGGAATTATGAGGATTAATCGGCCCATTAATCTCCACATAATTATCCCCATTATAGCCACTAAATAGTGGTTACAAGATCAATTAAACGTGGTCATGATTGCAGATGTAACTGATTTGAATAAGTCAAGTCAGTTACAATCTTATCCAGTGCTCCATCAGCAGAATCTCTGCTTATCAGCAGGAACACAATACTATCTGCTGAAATATCTATCAGCAGGAACATAGTACTATCTGCTGAAACATCTATCAGTAGGAACATAGTACTATCAGTAGTATCACTGCTTAACCACTATTTCAGTCAGGGTAATCAGGGACTTATGGGTGTACACTCCGTACCTCCAAACCTATTTCCAAGTATGATTTGATCCCTTAAGTGCACTAAATTTTCCAACAATCCTCCCCAAATTTAGTTCACTTTCTTAGCATGAAAATCAAACATAAGACAAAACATATGCATAAACAAAAATATCCTGAGGATTGAATTTTCATCTTAGTAATTACACGTTCAAATATTCGAGAATCAGGGTGTTACAAAGAATTGAACCCTTCAACCCATTTGAATACCTGAAGATAAAATACACNAAAAAAAAAAAAAAAAAAAACATCAGCATCAATAGTATTTCTCACTATTAAGGGGGCATTTGGTTTGTTAACGAGAATCACTATTGGTATGGGAATCACTATGAGTTTGTAAACCTACCATGCTTGGTGGATATGAGATTTGCCTATTTGTACGAGTTTCATACCCATATCTCAAAACCCACCAACCAAACAATTTATTGGGAATGGAATCCATTCGTTCATTCCCATTCCTATAAACCAAACGCACCTTAACTTTTTTAACATTATGAACATGAAATCGAGCATCCATCTGTTTGCCAGAACTTGAGCTGCCGATGCAGTAAAACTGGAAGTTACCTTTTGGTTGGAGTGTTGTCACTAACGACCAAACCTCAAATAAAATCCTAGAACTTGACCACTTTATATCTTCATGAAAGCGTTCTTCAGGAATGATACTTAAGTCGATTCTTCGTGGATATAAGTTAACTTCTCCAGGTTCTTTGTACCCTTACCCTCATTAATATAGAGTTATAAACACAACAAACTACAGGGTACAAGAATAAACGTCACAATTTATGCAATTGCATTTCCTCGTGCTCTTTGTTTCTAAGCATTTTTTGTTATGTACAATCAACACCCTTAACCAATAAATGATTTCTTGATAAGCTAATTTAGTACAAAATGTCAATTAACTTTGAAAGAGATGGAACGAACTGCTACAACAATCTATGGACAACGCACTACAAACTAGAAATCTGGTCCGAACCAACGTCTGCCTGAAGTGACGCACTCTCAACATTAAAAGCAAAGGACTCAGCCAACCTAGCAGCATCTTGAACCCTGAGCCGTGTTCCTTGCTGCGCAACCACTGTGGCTGCAACTCGGGCTGCCAATGAGCCCATTCCCTTTAAATCTGATGCACCCCTTAATAACCCGTATAATATCCCTGACGCATATGCATCCCCGGCCCCACAAGTGTCGACTGGTGTGCAGGGTGAAGGAGGAATATACAAAGCTTCTCCCTTCACACCAATGTATGACCCTCTTGGCCCATCTGTGACGGAAACTAGAGGAACAAAATGGCTTAGATATTGTGTAGAAGACACAGGGCTTTCCTCCGAAGAGAAATGACAAAAGGCTCGGGCTTCGTCACTATTTGCAAACACAATGTCGGCATAGTTCTCCATGATTTCCCTGGACAAAGATGCATCTAATGTTACAAAACCATTGCAATAGCTTCTAATCAAAATTCTAGCATACCGACACAGCCAATCAGACATAGTTATTGTGAGTTAGCTAATTTAGTAGATAGTGAATTTTCTTCTGGCAAAATCTAATTCTTGTTATTTTGGCCTTAAAAAGCATAGCAATTATGGCAAACAATCAAACACTACAAAACTTATTACTATGATTTCAAATAGTAACTTAGCAGCATATCCAAACACCCCTTAACTTCAAAAAATCAGGTTCTCAAAAAAGTTGATTATTATTTTCTGCGAGTTGGTCAATCATTTAATAATGTTTCTACAAGAAAGGCACTGAAACACTAACGTATCCAAAATCTAGAAGATAAGGTGGCATCAGGTCAAAGGCCACCCTTAACTTTTGTTAAAATGCTTAAAACCTTTTATGTCCATATCTTTTTTTTTTTTTTTTTTGAACGGCGGGTTAGTTGTTAGATGTTAGTTGTTAGTTGTTGGCTCGTGTTAGTGTCGCATCCTCGGGCAGAGATGCCAACCGCGCGCCTCTCCTTAGGGGATAACCCCACTCCTATTCCCGATTCGCCTGATATCATTAGAGCTTGTGGTTCCCAAGTGAGGACTTCCCGGTCGGTCACCCAAACCGGTACTACTCTCACTTGGGCTTGCTTAACTACTTAAGCCTTTACCACTAGACCACAAGCCCCATGATCTTTTATGTCCATATCTAATACTAAATATTTATTAACTTAGGAAGAAATGAACAAAAAACTGTTGACAGTCCTGTTCAAGGCAGTCCATACGATGCCAACTTAAAAGATGACCCGTCTTAAGTCGAACCCATTTGACCCATTACCCGCTTGACCCATTTTTGCACCTCAACATCATAGAGTAAACCAACAAATTGGGAGACCTACCAGAAATCATCATAATGCCTCTCTATGCATGTCACGTCTGAGGCCGTAACAGCAACCAAAGCACCACTATCACGAGCAACTTGACAAATTTTCTTAATTGTCTTGATCGTATCAGGAAATTCAAACAAATATCCTTCAACAACTAGAATATTTGTCTTGGAAATTATGCTCTCCATACTCAAGTCATAGCTGATATAAGAAGATGTGCCCTGCCCAAGTATGTAAAACATATTAGAAATCTGATTTGTCATATATAACCAAACATGTACCCAATGTTCACAGAAAACTGTGTGAAGCCATGTAGTAGATATTTGTGACACGAAATACAAAATAGGTGATGAAATTACAGCTCAACCATAAAAATGGAAGCTTTGTGATAAGGTCTTCATTAAGAACTAAGGCATAAAGGATTTACATAGGGCGTGAGGGTGAGAAATGATGACCATATTACAGAAAATGTTACATATAGAGAAATATGAAGGAGGTAGGTACATGCACGATCTATTCTTTACACAAGTTTCGTCTAATCTTGCAATCTAATCAAGATTCTTAAAAAAATGTTTAACAACGAGGGTTTGACACAATGAATTTATCGTTTCACACTTAGCAAATTATATGTTTCACAAATTTTGATTATGTTCCTAACTGGAAAAGAATTTGATCATAACCCGGTTACCCGGCACTATAGGCAAGATGGAGAGGTCAAGCTGGTCAGGTAACGGAATTAGGTTGGAATAGATCATTGTTATAGTATGGGATAGAAACAGGGCAAGTTGGCCTATTTTTCAATTGTTATTAACACTTAAATGAGTTATCTATGATTTGAGTAAATTAATGTAGAAGGTTGCATGCGTTAAAATTAGGCTTTGGACTTTGCACGATCTCTTTTAGCTAAAAATAAAATATATAATTCAACCAAACCCTTTGAGATAAAATGCAACCCAAATCGACCCAATTAAAAGGAAATTTGTTAAAATTGATTACTCGGTGGTACCAAAAACACAAGGAGCCCTATCAGAAATAAACTGCAAAATGAAAGCATGTTGAAATTAAAAGAGATAGTAAGTATGCAGATATGAAGTTACCTGATATGCAAGCATTGTACGTTGAGCATCTGAGGTTGTCAGTACTATAACTGTCCCTGTTGTCCCATCCTTGACAGGTGCAGACAGAAAACTAACATTGGCCCTTCGGAGTTTAGTTCTATAAAACAGATCAAATAACATTATATAAGATTACAGTTACTTGTTAGGAAATGAAGACGTAAAAGATAAAGAGTTATATTCATTAGATGAGACCAGATAGCTGATTGAAAGGGGTTTGGATGTGCATTTGAAAGTGCTCATAAGTCAAAATAAACTGTTCCCACTATGGTAAACCTACTTCAGCTAATGACTATATGTTTCTTTACAGATCAGATAATCAGTTCAATAGCCTTTGAAAACCGACATCTGCTCTCAAGACAATGACTACTACAGTAGACATGATATTTTCTCTTTTTCTTTGCTAGTACTATAACCGACTATACAACGTTGCATATCCCCATATTCATCCCATTTGCTCATAACTGAAAATATCCATACTAACCATAACAAAAGAATATGTAGCAAACACGAGTAGCTGAAAGTAGAGAGCGTACCTGTAGAAACCACCCAATGGATCACTGCCGATGCTACCAGCCATAGCTACATTTAAGGCAGGACCGCCAGTGGGATGACCACCAAGCCTAGCCAAAGCCACTAGGGTATTAGATAGGGATCCTCCAGCTGCAGCCTTGTAGCTGCATCCATCCATTGCTTGCAAAACTCTACCCCTCTCCTCGTGATTCACAACCTTTCTAGTACCCTTGTCTAATCCCAATCTCATTAAAAAGTCGTCATTGACTATCCCAGAAAAATCTACCTATCAGATAGAAAGCCAATATTAACTAAAATTAAACCGAACAACGGTATACGCGAAAAAAAATGGGTGACAAACAAAACGAAAAGGTTTTGAAATTCTTAGTTTCTAGTGCTTGTGTAGACAGTCTACTTCTACTCTTGCTTTTTCTGAATATGTGTGGGCAAATCAACTTAATTTGGATAACCAACTATTTAACAATAGTAAATTACTTTGGATTTTTGGTGCCATTAATTAACCTCTAGTAAATTCATTATTTCTATAAACAATCAGAATTTGATCAACTATATACAATATGTAGTTAGTGCTCATTATCTGATTCTCATTAGCCGCTATCCAATAATCTGTTTAGATTTTCAAATCCAAACACCCTTTACATCTTCTTTCTTTCTTTGTTTATAAAATTGAGCCCATTAATTAAATTTTACTGGAAATATATCTCAGGCGTGTAACAGTTAGCAATTGAATCTTCCATAATCCTTTTCAAAATAGGACACATATCCTTCCTTTGAGGTTCTTAAAAGCTAAAAAAAAATATTATAGTCATCGGTAGGTATATAGGTACCACCAATTAACAATGAGTAATTTGCCGCTAGAGCAAAGATGTCAGTACAAAATGTTAAATAGGTGCTTGGACGTGTGTTTTGGAAATGATAGTGACCAGTCTCTAAAGCTTGAGGAGCCTCCTATTAGATAACATGCTTATATTGTAGGCTTATGAGCTTATTTGATTTCGGTTTATATTTCATAAGCCTCAATTTTTGGGCTTATTTTGAAACTTATGGGGTTATACAAGTTTGTTATGATATAACAAGCTTATATAAGCCAATACGTCGTAACCATGGGCGGAGACACGAGGCGGGCACGTGTCCCCTACCCAGGGATGGAACCGGGACACAATTTGACCAGGTGCATTTACGTAAATATATACAAAAAGAGGAACAAAACTTTTTAGGACCAGGTGCATTTACGAAAAATCGATGTTTTTTACAAAAAATAACACTACGTCGCAAAATTCCATGGGTGTCCCGGGACCCACCCTGGTTCCGTCACTGCCCCTACCGAAAAAAGTTGTAGTGTAAATTTTCTAAAGTATTTGGCTTTTTTGTAATTTGCCCCCCTAAGAAACAATTTGTAGTGTAGTTTCTAAAATTTATCAAAGTGTGCCCCTCAACGAACACTTTCTGGCTCAGCTCTTTTGTTTTGAACGGCTTGTTAGTTGTTAGTGGTTCAGGTTCAGGTTCAGCAGTGACATCCAATTGGTCAGTATGACCTGAGGGTAAAAGTCACGAGTGGGACTCTCGAGCTTGAGACCTCCCCTAACCAAACATCCCCTCCCCAAAGCACCTTAAGGAAACCTTGGTGGCCACCTGAGCTAGCCAATTGGTTTTCTGGCTCCGCCCTTGGTGGTAACCATATAGTATTACTCCGTATTAGATACAAGTCCTAAATCATCTCTTAATTTAACATAGGTGCGTAAATTAGAATTGTACTGTCTACCTTTGTATTTAAATTGAAAAAAGATAGGATAAGCAAATTCGGGTATAAAGACAGAGTAGAGAGGAGAGGAGTGGTACCATAGCTTGGCCAAGGCCTAAAACATCCCATCTGTCAGGCACCATATCAGCAGAAGATAGTTCTTCTACCTTATCCGATATAATGACGTCATCATCATCTTCATCGTCATCATCCTCTTGTTGCTGTTGTTGTTGGTGTGGTTGAATTGATGAAGAATTATGAATGTCATTGGGGATACTATTAATTTTGGTGGAGTAAACGTATCTTCTGGTTTTGTAATTAAAAGGATAATTAACTTTATTGTTGTTGTTAAAGGAACAAGAAAAGATAACAAGACGATGAGGACGGGCTGAGGTAAAAAATGAAGAAGACAGTCTGGAAAAACTTGGAGGAGGTACCACAGACAAAGCTGCCGCCATTTATTTATGAATTAATAATAAAAGTTAAGAATAAAAAGAAAGGATTTAGAAGGAGGGATGTTAAGTCTCCATCCAATCCAATCCAATCCAATCTAATTGAATTGTAGTATTGTTGTTTACGTTGGTACTAGAATCACCACACTTGACTGGAATGTTTATTATGTACTAGAAAGAAAATGGAAATGTGGTGGTGCTGGTGGATAGATAGATATAGATATTGCTTTGCTACGTTTCTTTCTTTATCTCTTCCTACTTCCGTCCCTTCCCTTCCCACTTGCTTTCTTTTTTTCTTACCTTGTTTTTTTGAGTTAGAAAAAATAAATTTGGCCTCAATTTTGAAATTATTTTTTTTTTTATTCCTATCTCTCTTTCTTTTCCTCAATCCCACTTGCTATTTTTTTCTTTGTTTCAACTTTTAACTATTTTCATGTTGTTTGTATGTCTAAAATAAATGTTTATCCATTTATTTCTGTTATTTATTTTGTGATTTCTAAAATATGTTCAGTTTTCATTCAAAATTAATAAAAAAGAGTTTAGTGTATGAAAATGCTACTTCACTGATGGAGAATGTAGCTAGTGAAATTTTTCATTACAAAGTGGACTACTTTTTTGTATTGTCCTTCCATCGCATTTTAAGTGTCTGTTTAATTATTTTAGTTTATCAAAAAAATGTCCACTTGTAAAGAAAATATATGCATATATATAATTATTTTACCAATGCATTTAATTATTATTTTTTTTTTTTTTTTTTTTGAACGGCGGGTTAGTTGTTAGATGTTAATTGTTAGTTGTTGGCTCGAGTTAGTGTCGCATCCTCGGGCAGAGATACCAACCGCGAGCCTCTCCTTAGGGGATAACCCCACTCCTATTCCCGATTTGCCTGATATCATTAGAGCTTGTGGTTCCCAAGTGCGGACTTCCCGGTCGGTCACCCAAACCGGTACTACTCTCACTTGGGCTCGCTTAACTACTTAAGCTTTTACCACTAGACCACAAGCCTCATGATTACCAATGCATTTAATTGATATATTAAATGCCTGCAGTGTTGCAAAAAAAGGTCTACAAGGCCGATTAATCACCGATTAGGTGCTACACAGCTACCGACATTGCCGATTTACGTAACTAGGTCAAACACATAAGTCAACCATGGTCAACGGTGATCAATGGTGGTCAAACTTTCCGGATACCTATAAATCTTGCCGGAAGTACCAAAAACTCACTGTAAACTTATTTTGATCACTTATAGTAACTATTTAAGTCTATTACAAATTGTTTTTTAGAAAATTCCTTGATGGAAATACCTAAAACTCACTGGAAATACACCAAACTTGCCGGAAATTACCAAAAGTTGTCAGTATTGCAAATCTGATTAATCACCGATTAATCCCGCCTACACCGATTACAAGCTACAAGGTGGTCGACCGCCCGACTACCGATTCACGATTTTTGCAACCTTGAATACCTGGGTAAAACTGTAAATTTATTAACTCGAATATATTTTTAATACCAATGAGAACATTTTTAGACAGTAAAAATGACATCTTGTTGGTAAAAGTAAAATAATTCAATTCTTTGAAATTGTGTGTCACAGAAACAAAAGTACATAAAGCTGGGTGTAGTAAGGGCAAACTCGACGAGTCCCTATCCCATGTGGCATTCAAGAAACTAGTCCCCTTTATTACGCTATTTCAGTCCTCATGTCGGTAGTCTCATCAAAATGGAGATGTAGGTCGGTCAGGCGACCGACTTGTATGCATGTTTGTGTGTTTTATTTATTTGTTTAAAATATGTTTTTGTAGAGTATATTTTTTATGGTGTGTGTAGCTTTTTACACCAAATTGATTATAAAATAGTTTAAGAGACAGAAAGCTAAAGTGGTAAGAAAAATGAAAGTTTGCAATATTTTTGTTTACCTTTAGCATCAACTATGATATACAATATGTATTAAACGAAGATTTTCGAATTATCATGTGTCACGGTGAGATATCTTGAGGTAAAATAGAAATTATCATAGTTTCTTATTATTTCTTTCTCGTTATGTTCTTGAGATGTAAATGTGTATCATTTGGTTTAATTTGTCTTGGTGCACTGTTTTGAGATTACACTTTCTCTTCAAAATAATTTTAATATTTTACAAATTCATATAGCACATACAAATAAACTTATTAGCACAAAACCGTTCTTAAATTGATGAGTAGGCATTAGTTGACTAAAATATTAGGAACAAACAAGCCGATATCTCATGGGCGTGGTTCATGCCCAGGTTTCAAACATTCATGCTGCCACAATTCTTTAACCCATTCAAACATATATTTAAGACTTAAAAAGATAGTAGTAATATGTTATTGGTGTCCCTATTGTAAGGCTAATGATTTGCACACTCTAAAAAGTTATTTGCACACTCAAGGTACAAGCAGTTGAAGCAGAATGTTTAACACTGTACAAGTATTTAATGCACAGAAGGAGTGTCCCAATAAATTCACAAAGTGTGCAAATCAATTCCCCTTGTAATACTCCTCCTAATTTTTTTTTATTATTATTATTTATTTATTTTTATTTTTCATAGTTTTGTTTTTATTATAAAACTGCAAAACATAAAATATAAGTTTGACAAGTCAAAAGTAGTTAAAGACAAAACGACACAAAACAAAAGACAGAATTCTAAACTTAGTCGTTGATTTTTTTCAATCTATATAATTTATAAGGGAAAAATTATCCCTGTGCTAAGAGTAGGGATGGTATCTGCTGTTTCATTATAGGAAAGGAGGAAAGGATGATTCATATATAATTCAAAATCTTCTATAGTGTGTAAATGTTAAAAAGAAAATTGTGCCTTGCTGAGAAGTTATGTGTTGCACGCTACAGCGATGTTAAGCCCAATTTATAATACTCCGTAGTTAAATTCATATTCTTGATTTGATCCTTCCAATCATCCGCATGAATCATCAGACAATATCTAATTTTAGTTTGTTGAGCAAGCAAAAATTTGGAGTTTCTATTCGAGTGAATTATGATGTATGGTTGAAAAATAGTTGCATATCTTGCAACATTTGTACCATCTTTTTAATCCTTAAAATGTTCCAAGTCAAGATTTAGAGGAAAGAAGAAAAAATAATTTTAGACTGATGATAATTGTGCCGCATCATCATTAAGAATAACGACTATATTTTTGGAAGGCATTACAAATAACGAAGAAATAAAAATGATCGCGGGCACTGTCAAGGCTGTAACCGAGCCAAACAAGTTGAACCATGTCAAGGTCGAAACTTGACTTGAACTTAAACTTGCGCTAGGTCAAGCATAAATTATAAGGTGCATGTTAATTAGCAAGAAGAAATAACCAAGTTCAATATATTTCACATTCTAAAAGCGGTAAACCAATTCATAACTATACCATACTCTCCTTGCACCAGCTCAATATTCTTAAAACACTTCCACGAAAACACCCTTTTTTCTGCATTTTCATGATCAAAGAGAAAATATACATCCTAAAGCAAACCGAAAACTAATTTGAGCAACACCCAAACCTCTTAAGACCTGAGGAATCGTCCTTAACATCAATCGTGGCTCCTTTTGTAGGAACAGAAGCAGAGGCACCCTCGTCGCCAACCTCAACTGATTTCTTGCTCACAATCTTGTAAATCTGTGTTATCACTTCACTAAAAGCACTTTCAACATTAGTTGCTTCCAATGCGGAAGTCTCCATGAAATAGAGGGACTCGGCTTCAGCCAATGTTTTGCCTTCTTCAGTTGAAACCGCAAGAAGGTGACGGAGGTCTGATTTGTTGCCAATTAGCATGACAACGATGTTGGGGTCAGTGTGGTCTTTCAGTTCCTTTAGCCACCTCCCGATGTTCTCAAAAGTAGCACGGCGAGTCACATCGTATACTAGTAGAGCACCAACAGCTCCTCTGTAGTATGCACTTGTAATGGCACGATACCTGCAAGAAGAATAATGAATAAACCATTAAGGTTTTTTGGAGTCCCACTAATATGAGATATGAATTTCACAGAAGACTGAAAGTGATATGATGCTTTAATAACAGTCTGATGACATTATCATCGGCAAAGGTCGCAAAAATGGTTCTGCGGGACTTGTCAAAATGGGTACCTTTAGGGGTGGGTCAGGTTGGATTCCCCACAAACACTTCTTGTCCAACAAACAATATACTTAATAACTGATTACGGTATCAAATATGTAACAAAAACTATCATATATCAATAATCATCCAATTTTTAAATAGTTATATAAGAGGACTTGTGTCATAACAATATAAGCTTTGGACGACTTCCACCAATTTGACCCGATTCCCTTCTAGCTAATTTTGTCTCACTTTACTCCTTTGACATGTTAGATATAACCATTACCAGAATCGACCCTTTCATAACTAAAACACTAAACGGGTCGACCTACCACTAGTTTTCAGTGTTTAAAAAAGACACAGGAATAGGCAAATACCACTAAGCACACAAACTTGTTTAATTAAGGTTCCTGCTGACACATCATTTTCTTCACATTCTGTTTCTGAAAATTACAGTTCATAAATTAAGCCATGTCTTGTCATGCTACATGAACTTATTCTCCCGTGTAGTCAACTAGTCATACAGACAGAAATTTACTCATATAGGAGCTCTACATGACTCCAGATACTAATATGCTTGTATGGCATATCCATACTCAAACAAATCGGGCCATGACATTCTCCTCACATCTGACTCATGATGTTATGACCCAATTTATATTTCGGCTACATACGTTAGAATACTTGCCATGCACTGCAAACCCTTAATGTTTTCTAGTTTTTTTCGAAATGGAATTGCTCAACCATTTCTAAAAATCTATGCTCCTATGGCAATACTTGAACTAATGCATCAGTTGCATAGTTGATAATTGCGAAGTTGTGTAATTCTTGGACCTAGTAGACTTCTAATAACAATAGCATTATTAAATGATAAGAATACCATTTCTACCATCCTTAAAAAAAACAGTGTACTCATTCAGTGGTGAACAACTTCTCTACAAGATAAATCATATCCAATTCTTGGATCACATAGCCACGAGCCCACGAAAGTAATTTCTCTTTATTGAGTAGTGAACAAAAAGAGAAAAAAAGTTACTACCCATCATACATATAAATCACATCACCTCCATGGTTGATTTCAGTGATCTACATCTGATCTGAGTTATTTTTAATGATCTACATCTGATCTGATGGTTTTCATGATGTTGATGATTGTGGTGAAAAACAAAAGAAAATAATAACTAATCCTAAAAAAAACAAATTCCAAAAATTTAAGTTTAGCTAGATATGAATTTCCAGATCAATTTTTGTTTAACTTTGCTGGAATGTGATCAAGGATTGAATATTTACCAAAAAAAATAATAATAATAATAATAAATAAATAAATAAAATGCATGTTCAGTAGGTTCACATCTAAACCTTCCACTGGTTCGGTCCCTAAATATGTGACTAATCCACTTACTGCCTGCTTTATTTCCTCCCCTGGTTTCTTGACATGGTATTCTTTTAGACACTTAACAACCCAATTTCCTCTAAATTAGATCGATTCATACATGTGCTACCCCAAAAACAACAATAAGAAACTCGCTGAAGTGTCAAGGCAACCTGAGCAAGAAGGTGAACCAAAAATAATATTGCAAAAGAGCTAAAGCTCCTTTCACAATTCTCAAAGGAACCTAAAAATGCTAAATTGAACCCTAATACCCTACCTAGCTTTTGAGCAAGTTATACGTTCTTTAAGATTAGACTGCAGAATATACACACGCGTGCATGCAACAGAATCATTCATAAGAAAGCATCAAGATCTAGAGTGCAAACCGGTCCCTAGAAGCCTATTATTTGCAACAATTCCATGTACAGAAGCCGGTTACTAGAGGCGGCAATTTCAAGTCATTTACTTAGGAGTGGGTTGATTTTCAGTTTTTAAGTTGTGTTTTATTTAAAAATTTTCTAAAGGGTGAAACACATTGAAATTTTCTAAAGGATCACATAAAAACTTAACTAAAAGGGGAACGGGTCAAACACGTTGAAATGACCACAACTTTTATAATGCCTGCAACCCTCTGATATTCAACTTAAAGATTAGAAATATTGTTGTAATAATAGTGTTTCTGTAATTATAAATTACTTGTATACAATCCGCTCATATTGTAATAATAGTGTTTTTCACTTTTTCTAAGAAATAAACTAGGGTCTACCAGACCTGCACTGTTTTGACCCGTAATCCAATCCGCTCATATTACATCCAATGATAGCTATTACAGCCATAGTTGTTGCACCATCGCCATGGTCTCACAGCAGTGGTGAAATTGCATGTAGTCCCCTCGCCTTGATTGGAAGAAAGAATGGGCCAAAACAAAAGAAGTCATAAGACAGACGTACTAACAGTAAAAGTCAACCACCAATCGCAAACAACCAGTCTCCCCTTAACAACCCTCTGGCTTGTTATCTAGTTCAGCAACTGTCTCTTGTTCTGGGAGAGCACTCATTGGTTCTCTTATGTTTTATGTTGTTGCATCCGATGCAGGTAACTTCATTCATTTATTAACATGTTGTTGCATCCGATGCAGGTAACTTCATTCATTTATTAACATGTAAACACACGCTATTTTATATAGCTTGCCATAAGCACAGCTGAGAGCAGAGTGATACATCTATTTGATTTATTTATACAGATTTGTCTATTTTTTAAGTTTTACTTTCTGCTTTAACGGCTTTTATTTTCAATTCTTAGATATAATACCGTGGTTACTTTTTTTGTTTATGATAATTTAACTGTATAGTGTTCTACAAAAACCTGTTTTGATGTTGTGACTTATGTTGTGCCAAACATGTATAACCGACGGTATTTGTTTATTTAACCTCACCTTATTTGTTATACAGGTGATAGTATCCCATGAACTTTCATGTTTTAGAGTGATCCATCATCTTATCATAAACAAGATCAAGGGGGTGTTTTTACTTTGGATACACTTTATACAGATTATTGAGATTAGTGTAAAGCTACTTAACTCTACCCCTAAAATATAGCAATTGATTGTTTGATTCAAAACTAATTCCAGAGTCGCAATAGCAGACAGCTAGTTGCCGACTACACACTGCATGTAACGGGAACAAAAAATCGAACTCTATAAAAGTAACAGGGATTAGAAATAAATACTTCAACTTATCAACCAGTCATGAAAGGTCAAAACTACAAAATGTCCACGAGCTTTATGTAGAATATGCGGAAAACAATCACCTGACTCATGGACTACCTATTGAGAAAGCCTCTAGTAGTCAAAAACAAAGTTATCATTCAAGAAGTAAAGTGATAAGAAATTGAGTATGCGTGAAGCCTACTAAACAATATTACTCGTAGTTGCTACCTAGATCTTATAAAAGACTTAGTAGTTATCAAGTTATAACAGAAAGTTCGATTTGGCAATTAGGACTTGTAAGAATGAGCACTCCTTTAAACAGCACAACAAAATACAGAGGTTTCCTTAAATAAATTTTATACCGAGAAATTGGAGTATACGTGACTAAACAGTGATAGCAGAAAGACTCTAAATGATCAAGAAAACTTGTCCCTTTTAGCCCTTAACTCTATAGCATGTTTTGGTGTGCCTATCATGTATCAATAATGGTTATGCACGCAATTATCTTACAAAAGTCAATTTTCTAACTATAGTAAGTGGTTCGACTTTTAAAAGATGTTTTTCTTGGCACCCCTTTTAATACACCTTTTCATTGGTCCCCAATTTCACACAAGATAACACTAACTCACTAATGATCCCTTTGTTGCTAAGAAAGATCAACATTTTCCTATTAAGGTCAAAGCTGGTAACATTAAACAATGATTTCCCAATAACAAACTAAAACTAATCCTAGTATTTTATATAGGAAGGGCGGACCTTCATGTCCCGAATTCTGTTTCATGCCATTTTGTATAGTAAAAAATTAACAAAAACAATATTGCATTATTCTAGTGCAACCTTTGAAAAAGTCTATTATGGTCGTGCATAGTTGCGTACCTTAAACAGATATCCTAGATCATGCACTATATAAAGGGTTTAACGTCACACGAAACAAATATCAAAGCTTTCATGCCCATACACCACTACAAGTCACTCACCGCCTAACCCCACCAGCTTCCAGCCCCACCAACGGGTCATATCATTTTTTGTCCCTAACCAAAAAAGTTCCATTCATTATCTAACACGAACTACTTTACATGTGATCACACGAAATACGTTTTCTTAGTACGTACACAACCCGCTTTATCAACATAAAGCACGATTTTGGGACAAAGCAAGCCACTTTCTTAACTATCAAATATAGGCCAAAAACACTATATAAAATCATAAACAAGGTAAACCTCATCAAGTGGGTGTTTGGATTAACTTATTTTCCGGGCTTATGAGCTTATTTGATTTTGGAAAATCTTATAAGCTCACTTTTTTCGGCTTATTAAGGTGAGCTCCTAAGCTTAAAAAATAGAGCTTATGAGCTTTCCTAATTAAAATAATCTCATAACCCGGAAAGTGAGCTAATCCAAACACCGCCTAATAGAGCGATTGTTTCGGCTTATATAGCGGGCTTATGGCTCATGTGGTTTTCGGCTTATATTTTATAAGGTCACTTGTTGTGGCTTATGTTGAAACTTTTCGGAATAAGCTTATATAAGTCACAAAAAGTGACCTTATGAAGCATAAGCCGAAAACCAAATAAGCCATAAGCCCACTGTATAAGCCGAAACAAACACCCCTAAGCTTCTAGATACAACAACATAAAAACAAACCCAATCATCAAGAAACCTTAAAAAAACCTTAATAACTTAACTCAAAATAAAGTACTAATAAATTAAAAAAAAAAAAAAAAAAAAAAAAAAAAAAAAAAAAAAAAAAAAAAAAAAAAAAAAAAAAA
>LBNU01012989.1:31815-57201 GCA_014162995.1 Artemisia annua | reverse complement strand
CTTTTATGTAAATAAAATACACATGATCTTACGAAATTAAGGTTGTAAATCAATAACAACAAAGAGTTTTATTAAAATACAAAAAAAAGTACTGTAAAATAATTGCCCTGTGCCACCAAAGTTAAGAACAAAAATTTTATTAGTCAAAACTAGAAATTTAGTACGGAATTATTTGAGACACGTCAAAATGAGAAAGTGAAAATTAACTTTACGACATTATTAGGTATATTTACTCAATTTATTTATTTGAGGAACATACTCTCAAACATAAAATTACAAATCATACAAAAAACACATTTATTTAAGAGCTTGTAGTTCAACACTATTTCATGTTGTCTGAAAACAATTCTTAACTAAATAGTTATTGGTTGTAACAATGATTTTTGATGTATATATTGCGACACAGTTATTTGAGTAAAATAGTAAAAAAAAAATAAAAAATAAAAAAATGTGTACTTAGAGTTAACAATGACATTATTTTATAATAATACAACCATGAACAAAAAATCAGTGTTCATTAGAAATGAGATATATATATATATATATTTATATAGTACAATCATTGACTAAAGTATGTGAGGGTAAGTAACAACAAAGTAATATAATCATGGGGCTTGTGGTCTAGTGTTAAAAGCTTAAGAAGTTAAGCGAGCCTAAGTGAGAGTAGTACCGGTTTGGGTGACCGACCGGGAAGTCCTCACTTGGGAACCACAAGCTCTAATGATATCAGGTGAATCGGGAATAGGAGTGGGGTTATCCCCTAAGGAGAGGCTCGCGGTTGGTATCTCTGCCCGAGGATGCGACACTAACTCGAGCCAACAACTAACAACTAACATCTAACAACTAACCCGCCGTTCAAAAAAAAAAAAAAAAAAAACAACAACAAAGTAATATAAAAGTAAAGGATCTTTGTTAACAATTGGTAAACTTAATTAATTTTGTAAAAATACATTTAATAAACTCATTATTTTCACACCTTTGGTGTTGTTTAAGCTTTTCTTAATTAAAAATGTTTTCAAACATGAACTAATCATTTCTACAAATACATGATTTAAACAAATATAATTAAGTCAAGTGAGTTTCAATAAGGTATATATTAATATCAAGTAAGTTCATACATGAAAATATTTTTAATTAAGAAAGGCTTATTTGTTCATTAAGGGTTGTTGTTAACAAAACCTTTAACTATAATTATAAAAGATGTTAAACATGAAATGTTTCATGTTAATTAATTGTTCAACTCTTAATACGGTAACCTTAATCACAACGGACGCAACCTATAAGGTTGTTGTTAACAAAACTCAAAATTAAACAACATTTAATGGTAATCTATTTCACTAATTATTTCATAGAGGATTTGACTGGTAGGTGATAGACGTGACTGAGTGAGAAGGAAAGACATTAAACACAAATTAAAATATTTTCATATAAACTCTTTAAAGTTTGAGTGTATTGATGACAACTTGAACAAAATTTAATTAAGACCCTTACACTATTTATTAACTAAAAAACAACGCAAGCATTTTTTTGTAACTAATAATTAATTGAAATTAAAGTTTTGTTAATTTTAAAAATATTTCTAAACAAACATGGTTTGGTTTTACGTTAGTTAAAGTTAGCAAAAGTCCATGAATGATATGATATCGTAAGTGAAACGTCAGATGATATTCTGGATGATCCTATAATTATGTCTTTCCAGACAGCGGTGTTTTTTATCATACGCGTGTGGCTTTTCTTTTCTGCCACGCTATCTAAACTCCACTAACACTTTTGTCAGACTTAAAACACAACACATACATACATCATACATCATTGTTGCTTAATATTATAATACTCCGTATAGTTAGGCTTTCTCAAATGCTCTTCTGTTGTATGATATCATCATCATCTGAATTACGATAATATAATGGCTGTTGTATATTCTNTCTAATTTAGTAACTATATGCTACTTTTCCGAAAGCCATTGCTTAAATTTGACAAAAATTAAGCTGTAACAACCCCTCCCACATTGGTATGACTAGATGTATACCCGCGCAAACGACGATGTAGGCCTTGTGAAATCATGATTCTGGTTAGACCCTTGATGCAAAGCGTGTGTGTTTTTGAAATACAAAGCGCATGTTTTTTTGAAATTAATATAGTGTTTGTTTTTGAAAAGTTGCCAAGTTTAGAATTGATCGAGAAAAGACATGATTTAAGTTGTCAAGTTTTTGAAAAGTGGTCAAGTTTAAGAGGGGTACTTAGGGGTAATTTAGGCAAACAACATTAATTTAAGTTTCAAGATTTCAAGATTTAAGAAAAGAGATACACTCTTTTCAAGATTCAAGTAAAGATAAGATACATTTGAGCCTCTTATAAGCTTGAATTTGGAAACTACTGCGATCCTTCCACCATGGTTTTAGGTTGAAACCGGCTGGGTATATATTAATGGAGTAAATATAGCAAGTGGTCATGTAATTGTTGGCGGGTTAAATATATATTTCTTCAATTCTAAAAGTGTTTATTTAAAGTTTTACTCCGCTGCTATGTTTTGTATATCACTCAAATTGTATGACTTTTGTATTATGGCCTGAGAAACGCCCGATTAGTAAAGAGCGGTTGTCCGTAAAATTGTGGTTTTTTTTTATAGGAATCATATATAGGAAAAATATTGCAGTAGTTGCAAACTGCTAGTCGAATTCCTTTCAGATCTGCTTGAGTTTTCAGAATTTGGAAACAATTTTTGTGTACATGATTGTTTTTCTGCTTAAGAATCCGTTTAACTAAGAATACTTTGACGGAAAATGATTGGGAGACCTAATTTGTGTGCTTAAACTCATGCCTAAACATATGTGTCATAATCCTGATGGTTTGTGAAGAAGTGGGTCCCTGACTGCAACCAGGATGATGCCACGTAGGCTTAGGCATAAATTTAGGCACAACTTTTAGGTCTCCCAATCACTACTCTACTTTGACGGATTGATAGTGGTTTAAGATTTTAATGACTGCGTACTACCATCAAATAGATTTGAAAGATATGATGTATCTTGTTGGAAATTTCTTTAGTTACTGTCTATATTTATTACGTTAATCTTTCTAATGGGTTGTAGCATTGTTTCCATATCTGTTCTTTTTGATAGCTTATGAAATCAGACGTGTCGTATCTGGTTATGCTTCGTCAAATTGTGGTTCTTTTTAATCTTTCTGAAGTTATGATTATTACATTACTAATATGTACACAGTTGTAAGTTATGATTGCAGTATGTAGGATGGAGATGATCTTACAAGTGTGGATCGCACATTTAATGATAGCCTGATAGGACCACTTGCGCACTAGTGAAAAAAGTTCTGTAAATACTATATGAATGTATATGCAGTGTAATTTAAATGTGACACAATATGACTAGCATTTTACTTATAAAACCAATACTCTATGAAGCGAAGTACAAATTTTTAACTGTACTTGAGAATAAACAAGCCAAATTTTGTCTAGTTAACTTAAAACTCCCATCATCATATAACTACTTATATTAGATGGATGCAATTAATTTTTAGGTAGTGAGGGTAGCAGTTTAACACATATTGGATTGACTTTGTATCCGAAACAAATTTGACTAGTGCAATTTGAGTGCTGCTATAACTTAAAAACCAAAAAGCTCAATCAATCGCCTTTTACCTGCTTCAGCATTGTGTTTGGCAACATGGACACATTTGATTGTTTTGGTACTTAGATGTTCTTGTTTTCCTGCAATGAAATTGGAACAGAAATAATTCTTGGTGGGGAAGATGCAGAGGTGCAACATAAGGTTCCATTATGCTTTTATGATGTGCTAGCTGATCATTTTGCCTTTGAACCTGATGAACGAGGGAAACCAATTCTTGACTTAATTGTTCAACTATGGAGTCAGCCATTTGCCTCTCATATTTTCGCCTTATTGTTCCATAAATGGGTATGTGTTAGCTCTTATATGGGATAGACATACTAAGATAAAAGTTTACCTATCCTACATATGTTGCTTTACATCATTTGCTCTGATAAATGTATTTGAAGTAAGGTTTGTGTATCACCTGTCCCTAATTGTTCAAAAATTCTTTTGCAGTTCATTGAGAGAATCCTTTAACCTATACTTTTGACACTGTTAGCCATAGAGCAAGTCTCAAAGTGCCATTATTTATTAAATTTACATGATGTCATTTCATTTACAGTTTCACATTTATATTGTAGTTGTTTGAAGTAACACTCGATAGGTCTGATCTCCTCCTTCGCTACTCATCAGCTCTTGTCCAAGGAGCTACAAATGTATTCTGGTATGCGGTTTAGAATTTCTCTAAAAGCGACTTTCTTGATTTACCCATTGTCGCTTGTATATTCTTTTCACCATACTAATGACCCTGTATTATGTTCCTTCATACCTAATATCATGTAATAAGATGATTATTAGTCTCAGTCTATAAGCTTTTCTGTTATAATCTGAGCATTAATACTTGTGTGTGCTTTTTGGCAGGATCGACATCCAGACAAATACAACCCATTTTCAGAGTCTTTTCCGGGTAAGACGTGCTTCTACTTTTTGCTATATAAAACTATTTTTTTATGCATGCCAAATAAGACCCATAGATTGATTTTTTTCTTTTAAATGCTCTAGTATCTTCTCGAAGATGTCGCATTGGTACCTGAGAGGTTGAAGAAAATACCTTTGCAGGTTGAGTATTGCTCCTGTACTTATGGAAACGATTTTGTTATTAGGACAGATCACACAATAAAAACATTGTTTTATCCTTGTGTCTTTCAGGCCCAGCGAGATCTCTTTCTTCTACTTTCAAGATTCATATTCCTTTATAATCTAGGTATTGCAAGACTGCTACAAAATATATCCCTTTTGCTGCTTGCATATGCATCAATATCGGTTGTGATCTCTAGACTTCTTACAGTTGACAAGCTTGAAAGCTTCTTCCAATACTTTCCAGAGTTTCCAAATGCTTTCTTGGTAGGGGGGCCCGCAGATGTTTTTGTTATTGAACTAACTGATCAGGTGAGACCATTAGAGACGAGACCCAACATTGTGCCTAATATATCACTTCTTACATCAAATTTTAAAGGTTGCTAAACGGGACCCTTTTGGGTGATTTTTTATCCATCTTTTTTAGCCAAACAAACCATTAGAGACGAGACATGTCCCAAATCGACCCATTCATAAGAAAATGGGTCAAAATTAGCACTTTAACAGCTTATTGATATATCTGACTTCTTCTGTAATACTCTTTTGTTTGCCAGCTCCAAAAGCTAAAAGTCGAACCTGTGCTTTTACATTACCTCTCCCAGATAAAAGTTCTTCAGGGTATTACTCTTCACTCTTGTGATTATGCTTTGATGTATGATGTATTCACAAATTTTTGAAATATTGGAGTCTAGTTCAGGTCTGGAGCTGAGGATGACAACTAGTACCAGACTTAAAACTTGCTTGTACAGCTTCACTTCTCCTGGTGGTCCCATGTATCCAACAAGAGCTGTTCGTCATGCAGCCTGGGATGCTCTCGATTTTCTTTTTCCGGTCGGTGATTTCTTTTATACTATACATTGAATTTTGAAACTCGACTGAATAAGCTTTAGACGCTTGAGTTGGTTGTCGTTTTGTCTTTAGAAGTAGAAATGGGCTTAGACCTTCTGAATTTGACGACTTTATTGTATAAAATCTATTCACAAATTCTGACACCATTCCTGTCTTTTTGTTTTTCCTTCTCTCTTCAGGTTGGGAGATATCCTCGCCATGTAATTAGCCTCTTTTTCCGGTTGCTACATCCATGGTACTGGCCAGCATCTTGTTGGAACTTTATCTTGTCATGCATACAAGCAATATTGCACCCAGTCACAAGACTAGTTTTTCCTAGCCGCAAAAAACACTCCCATGAGTTTTAAATGTGCATGGTCTCACAATATATACCAATAGCTTTGTTTTGTTTTTGTAAGAGCTTATATAAACGAAGTTTGATGTAACTCTTTGTGCTGCATATTCGTGTGTCTTTTGCTGGTTGGTAAATGTCAGGTTTGTTGTATTATGGTTACCGAGTACTTGTTATGCTTATCTGCTCTTTTGTAGGTCCAGAACTGTAACCGTTTTACGTTTTCTAATGTTTTACAGGTCAAAATATTTGTGAAGCGTGCTTAACATCACGCATAGGAAGCATAAACACATAACTCTCATGACGTATTGCAAGTGTAAATACCATTTATTAAGTTTCTAACAAGATGTGTTCAAAATTGTGATAAAATACTATAAAGACCGCGCTTATTTTGGCTCTCACGCTTATGCGGTTATGCCCGATAGCCAATACCATAAACAAACGCAACATCGAAAAGAAATCGTTCCTGGCCATTTTCAATATATGGTGCTGCTTTTCTCAGTTTTATTTTAAAACAACCCTAAAAGCTTAAACCTCGTTAATTAGTCGGCCAACTTTTGGTCATAGATGTTACAAAGAGCTACCTACCAAAAGCAACACCAGAATAGTCAAGTCCATGGCTCGTGAACTTATTTGGTTTTAATCGAAGTATACGGCCATAAACATATTGAACGAGTAAAAGACGGTACATGAACTCCTTGGCAGAATTAAATTTTTATATTCATCTTGTTAGTAAAGGAACAAAGACGGGTAAAATTTTTTGTTCTTTTGATTGAACAAATGTATACATAAACTTGTTACGGAACATCGTCTTACTTTACTAGTGTATATACCATGTCGGATTATTTGTCAACCTAAAACAAATATTGCTCGAGCTTTTTTCCATTTCTCATTTTATAGATGGTCATCAATGCGTTGCCTTTCTTTCCAAAGCCTCCTTTAACTAACTATACAAGTTTTGCATAGCTTTTAAGTTCTCATTAAACGAATTATACCTATAAGGCATTAACAATGCTGTAAATTATGATTTAGAAACTTTCAGTTACAAAGGAGATGAGTTTTATGCATCAGTCTACCGAATTATGATAAGACATTTATTTTAATGAAAGCAAATAACATATGATGATGGTGAAGGGATCATCTTCATCGAGGACAATCCTTCATCTCCTGGAAGAGTGGCTACAAGGAATAGTAAAGTTCTGAAATGTTGTTCGAGACTCTGGATTCAGATCGAGGTGAATGTTTTGAAAATGACAAGCATCCTACCATTATCCATAAGCGTGTGTGCAACACAACTCGTACCATTACTTGCATTCGCTCCTTATGAAAATTGGTACAGCAAGCCTAGAGCTGAAGTCGCAAACTTTCCTTGCCTGGTTCTTGCTACTGTAATCTATAAAATGCACATATATTATAGGTAAAAGGTAGCAATCTGGGTCGGTTCCAAGTTCCAACTGCTACAGCTTAGGTTCTACAATAGAAAAAGGATACCCCCCCTGAGCAAAATAAAATCCATACCCATCTCATCATGCTCAATATCAGCTTGCATACAAATCTCTATAATTCTACTACCAATTCAGGATGACTGAACCATCAAGACCATTGATCAGCAAAAATACCTGATTAGCTAAACGAAACTGCACCCTATTGGAACTATTGCAGCTCCCCCCCCTGTTCCCACATATGACATGGAAATTTGACAGTTCATTATACATATGATGATCAAACACATCATATTATAAAGAAACACAGTAAGAAGTAGAAAACTAACTCATATTAACATGTGGCGACAAGGAGAACCTCCATCACTTTGATATAAAGGATGGCAATATTCTCTTCCATCATCTTCCAAGCAATTCAGTGAAAGATGAGAATGTTCTTTTGATGCCTCCACGTCTGGGGGTGATGCTCATAAAGAAAGAGCTAATGAGGGTACACGACCACAAAATGGATCATAGAATGACTACACTGATCCATCAACTATAGCGATGCTCTTGCACCTTATAAAAACAATATAACAAAGGCGAAAAGCTCCATAAATACTAAGGTTCTAGAATCCTCACCCTAGTCCCCTTTGTCCTCTTAGCCTAAAGAGTCCGCTAAGTGATCCTCATCAATCAGAACAATCCTTAATCTCCGGAAATAAAGTGGCTACTAGTAGAGCTCTCAAACTATTAGTTTAACAATAGCCAAATGCCAAAGCATCAACCAAGATCCCCTGCCATTTAATAGAACCTTAAAACACTATATTAAACCAGTCATAAAACATCATATCCCTTCACTCAAAATCCCAAATCACTAGAACAGCAGATCAACCCGACAATGTGCCCACCAATGTGCAGGTAACACAATTCATAACCTTACTTGCATTTGCTCGTCCATGACCATGCTAATTGCATCTGTTTGATTGTATATGTATGGCCTTTCTTTTCTAGAAACACATAAATTACAGAAGGTCCCAGGACAAGAACTAAAGTCACCAAAAAGTTTCCAAACTTTGCTACCAGAAATGCACATAGATTACAGAAGAAAAATGACAACCTGGGGTGGATTTCAACAGCTAGGTTCTAAAAAAAAGTAAACCCTCCCAAGCAGAATACCTATTTTATCATGCTCAAACTCAGCTTGCACAGAATGTCAAGTACTCCTTCCAATTTGGGGTAATTATATCATCAAATGATCGACCAGCATAAAAGAATCAATTTAGCTTAATACAATTGCAGCTTTAGTAGAACATCAAATGGTGGAACCGAGTCGCAGCTACACCCTGTTTTCCACATTGTCAACAGGTCAACTCATGGCAAAGAAAATCACAGTTGATTATCATTAAATTGGTCGTATAATCATGACCAAGCCACCATAGAAAGAAATATAAGCTGAAGTGTAAAACTACCTCCGATAGATGCTGATGTTTGATGCAAGACAACAGGATGTTGAATGACTTTAACATAGTGGATGCCAATGTTCTCTTCCAACATCTTCAAAGCAATTCAGTGAAGATACAGACAAGAATGTTCTTTCGATGACACTATGTCTGGGGTGACGCTCATAAGAAAAACAACTAATAGGGGCACAGACCACAAACTGAATCACATAACATTCTGATCCATCAACTAAAGTAGTGTCCGTGACACGCATAAAACAATAATAATAAAGGCGAAAAGCTCCACAAATCTAAGGTTCTAGAATCCTTCCCCCTAGTACTTTTGTCCTTAGCCTAGAGAGTTGGGGGTGTTCATAAAATACAAACAATATTCGGTGCTTATGACAGCAGGCATTTGAGAAAGCTCAACAAGCATGGGAGACGATTTAATTAGTTTGCATTGATTCTGAATGGTACTTCTCCAGATCAGCATCAAGATCCTCTGCAGATACAGATGTCTTCTCTCCACGGCCTCCTCTCCCACGTCCACGGCCCCTTGAAAATCCTCGGCCAGCACCACCGTTAGCACCACCACGTGGCCTTCCAAATCCAGCATTTCTAGCTTGTCCACTGTATATTCAAAAGAAAAAGATTAAGAATACGAAATACAAGTAAAAGTGTATTATATTATATCATGCTTGATATAGATACTTATGATTTCCTGGCATCTAGGCGGACAAAACCCACGAAACAGATAACATTACATATTTGGTGGTGACAAATTACGCAAGTATTTAATAGCATTCCACAAATACGACAAATAGAACCAGCAAAGCATAACATTCAACTTGAAAGGAACCAATCAATATCGCAGCTAAATCAAATGCCTACAAAAAATCACATTGTTCTAACCAAATCNACAGACCACAAACTGAATCACATAACATTCTGATCCATCAACTAAAGTAGTGTCCGTGACACGCATAAAACAATAATAATAAAGGCGAAAAGCTCCACAAATCTAAGGTTCTAGAATCCTTCCCCCTAGTACTTTTGTCCTTAGCCTAGAGAGTTGGGGGTGTTCATAAAATACAAACAATATTCGGTGCTTATGACAGCAGGCATTTGAGAAAGCTCAACAAGCATGGGAGACGATTTAATTAGTTTGCATTGATTCTGAATGGTACTTCTCCAGATCAGCATCAAGATCCTCTGCAGATACAGATGTCTTCTCTCCACGGCCTCCTCTCCCACGTCCACGGCCCCTTGAAAATCCTCGGCCAGAACCACCGTTAGCACCACCACGTGGCCTTCCAAATCCAGCATTTCTAGCTTGTCCACTGTATATTCAAAAGAAAAAGATTAAGAATACGAAATACAAGTAAAAGTGTATTATATTATATCATGCTTGATATAGATACTTATGATTTCCTGGCATCTAGGCGGACAAAACCCACGAAACAGATAACATTACATATTTGGTGGTGACAAATTACGCAAGTATTTAATAGCATTCCACAAATACGACAAATAGAACCAGCAAAGCATAACATTCAACTTGAAAGGAAGCAATCAATATCGCAGCTAAATCAAATGCCTACAAAAAATCACATTGTTCTAACCAAATCCGGTCGAAAACATGTGGCATGCAACCAGCTAGTAAATTTCACAGACGTGCAATCTAATCTGAAATGCATCTATACGCAAATAAAGGATTATGCGATAAGCCTTACTTGTAGATTAATCCAGTTAATTTGTAATCAGAAACCAATATTAATTCATCCACTATATATACTAGTTACATATGACATAAATTAACTTGGTAAATAGTATGCGAGCAAATACTGATTGATCCACTTATGGGTATATACACTAGTTACACATGACATAACAATATTCTATCTTCGTAAAAGAATCTGCATCTGAGAAGCGGATACAGAAATCAAATCATGGCTAAATGAGAAAATTATGCAAATTTTTGAGAGAAAATACGTCCATAATTTTATAAAATTACATTTGTAGAGCATGTGTGGTCACTATTACTGATAACAGCATTGAGTGGATGCATGATTATAAGTTATTTTAAGGTAACCGCCTAGTGCTATTTGATACTCATGATACAACATCAAATGCTATTTAAGATACTAATGAAAATTATAAAACATACCCTCTAGGAAAACTATTCATGTTTCCATTATAGTTGTTTGCCATTGGAGGAACAGGGGCTACTAGGTTTAACCCCACAATCTCAATTTTCATTGGCTTCCCATCAAGCTGGACATTGTTATACCTCTTCACTGCTGCTAGTGCGTCTTGCTTTCTTGAATACACGATCTCAGCCGTTCCCTAAACAAAAAACAAATTTCAGCAAAGGAAGATACATACATCGATCTGCAGCAGAAGTACCCCAAACATTAAAAAGTACCTTTGATCTCCCACTTCTATCATAATGTATAGAATACTTCTTCAGATCACCAACTTCTGCGAAAAGCTCCTGCACAGATTGAATTTAGCCATCCATGTAAGATCAACCAAATTATCTAGTTCATACCGTAAATCTACCAAATTACGTCTGATACATTTAACTCATCTTTTCTCATAACTTCAACCATGTTTCGTATCATTTAACTGATCCTTGCACACGAACCAAAATTCACTTATCCTTCAAACAAAGCTTTGAACCATCGTTTCATTAACTTATTTCACTTATTTTTTGGCTTAAGCTTATTATACATAAGTAAGCTATGGCATATAGTTAATAAGCGTATAAGATCTTGCTATGTGTTTAGATTAGCTCATTTAAAAACGAACGTGGAATAAGAGCTTACAACCCTAAATAACCCCATAAGGCGCAACAAAGAGCTTATCAAAATCCCCTACACAAGCTCATAAGCCTAAACAACAAACACTAAGATGAGCTTGTTTTATGCTAGAAGCTAGTACGCCCAAAGTATACGCTAAAAAAAACACCCCCTAAAAGCAAAAAGCTTTCAACTTTCACTTCAATTACATCAACCAAACCATTACTTCTAAATTTTACATGTCAAGCAAACTAAACAAACTACCTTAATATCCTCATTCGAGACGCCGTAATCGAGATTCGATATATAAAGCTTCGTCCCAGTCTCCATCGCAGACGCCCTACCACCACCAGCATTCACAATCCCCTGATCAACATACATATCATTCCTCCACGCCACGTCACCTCCCTATTTTCACACACACAAAACACACCTTCAAAAACACACACATAACAACTAAACCTTACAATCAAATCAATAAAATAAAAAACAACCTTAGGTCCAGCATAAGGAGTAGCTCTATGAGCACCGCGGTTGTTATTAAAGCGGCGAGTAGGTCCGGGACCAGATCCACGGCCGCCGCGGCCGCCACGACGGTTGGCGCCGTCGGATTTTTTATTCTTTTCGATGATTTCGTCAAGTGACATGTTTAAAGATGCTTCGGCCATTGTGATTTTAGTGGTTTTTGTTGATTTGGGGGATTATATTGATGAATTAGGGTTTTGGATCTGTTGATTGATGGTGATGAATGGGGATATATTTTTTTGACCTATATTTGTCTAGTGTTTCGAATAGATGTATTCTTTTTGATTCTATATAAGTGAATAAATATGTGAAGAAGTAACAAGTCGGTTTCGTGGTGTAGTTGGTTATCACGTCAGTCTAACACACTGAAGGTCTCCGGTTCGAACCCGGGCGAAGCCATAATTCTTTTTTTTATTTCTTTTTTAAGTTATAATTTGAATGTTTCGACTGTTTGTGTCTAAGGTTTTAATTTTAAAAAGAGGTTCTTAACAGCCTCTGAATCTGAGCCGTTCAGACTGTTTGTTTTTCTTCCCGTTCAGACACGGTCAGAGGCAGTAAGATCTTACTGGTCTAGACATGAGAGGGATGTCTTAATGCCTTTTGTTGACAGAAAAATAACCAAAAAAAATTTAGTACGAGCAAGCAAATGTGCGGTTCAAATATGAGTTTTTTCTTCTTCGTTCAGATGCGGTCAGATTCAGACATTTACGCCTCAGATTCAGATGTGCGATTCAGATTCAGATTCAGAGCCTCTTAAAAAACAAACACCACCTAAGCAACATAATCAAACTTTGTATCTTAATCAGCTACAAACATTGTTGTTAAAAAATAACAGATCTTTTCACTTTTGTCCGTAAACGTAAAGATAAAATTAAAGAGGTGCGTTTGTGTTTGCGTTTGCTTTTTCTTTTTATGTTTGCAGGCGGGAATAGAAAATAAATGAAATGCGTTTATTTTTTCTCTTATGTCTACAAGTCGGAAGAGAAAGTGAAAAAAATATGTTTGTTTGATTTTGACACAAGAGTCAAAATGTGACTTTTTTTCCTCTTTCATTTTGTAGAATTTTCTTTTCATTTTATAATCACTTCTATCCTTTTTTTTTTAGAACGACACCACACTTGAAATCCGACCTCCCGAGTTAAACCATCCAAATGAGCAAGCCCCGGGACCCGAACCACTAGGAGAGACCCACGAAGGGAAACCCCTAGACACGGCTTTGCATTAAGAGGAAAATCTGGATTTGCTCTGTCACTTGTGAGACTCGAACCCGAGTAAAACCCCTCCGAAGCTCCATCTTAAAAACATGTAGATCTACTTCTTCCCTTGCGAACATGGTTTTGGAAATCAAACATAAAACATCTTAAAGAATAAATACAACCTTACTCGGTCCCAAACGCCATCTTCTTTTGATTTTGTTCTAACAGGTGTAATTTTCTTATATCTCAACTGATCAAAATCTATAATACTAAAATATAATCAACACAGGTTAATTGACAGTAGAGGCCAAGCTAAAATTGTTTTTGTCAAAACATTCAACAAACCTTCAGACTTGCTATCTGGATGAGCTTGATGCTATTTGTGTCACGCAGCTTTTACTGTCAGTAAAAGACGTTTTTTTGGGTTGCTATGTATGTGAATAATACATGTTACATCCTAAAATCAATATTAAGTGTACGCAGTTTCACATATCATAACTAGTTTTAGATGCGTTAAAATAGAAGTGCGTATATCATTGGATCAGATTAAATCAAGTGAGGTGACAATGATGTGTAAGAATGAAATCTTGCAAGTTTTTACGGATACACATGTTGCTAAAATGATCAGAAATCGCAACTGTTATCTAATGGATGATCCGACACATGCCTCATGAACTTTCAGACACATGTCAAGTACTGCTCCACTTAAAAGGGACAATTTATCGGATGGCTTATTGCATAAGTAGATCAAAAAGTTCAACCTGTCAAATCTGGATCATACTCGATTCATCAAATAAAAACCTATATTAAAGCAACTAACAACACAATCCAGAGTCCATCAAACATGAAGTTAATAGGAGAATACAAAAGTCATGATCATCCATGTTCCACATGTGAATCTGTTGGATGTTTTCAACACAGAAACAACATTACAAAATATTTCCGGAACCAAAAAACGACAAAGAAATAGAATACCAACAAGTATCAAGATCTTTCAACAACAAACCATCATCCATCATAGCTTAGCTAGTTAAACCCCCAACAAACTATTAACATCTCCCTAGTGGACTTCCATAGCAGTTTAGTTGGCCCGGCTTTTAAAAACTTCAAGATCCATCTCTGTGGGATCAGTTGCTTGAAGCTCCACCTGAATTCCGTCTAGTTCCCTCTTGAATCTATCCTTTGAGCTAGCATAGATCATTTTGCTTCTCACCCTTGCTGTATCAGGAGACCTTTGCAATATTTTTATATATTAGCTACGAACAAGCAAAAGAATATGATAGTTTAACTAGAAAATTTTTACCTATTACTGTTATATTGATCAATTATGATATAGCTGAAATAGTATGTAATGGTTGCTAATAAGTAACAAACATCAAATATGAAAGACGCACGGATCTTATCATAAGTCATTTATTAAGATGGTTTATCTTACATGAATATGATAAAATTTAATGCAGGTGTCATTAATAACGGATAGAGAAATTTCTTTAAATTCTATAAAAGTATAATTGTAAGTAACTACATGAGATAATGTGGTGAGCGCTTCTTATATGATTTCAACTAAATTTAACGACCTGATGAGTTCAAAACTCAACTTTAATTGATTGAGTCATAAATCAGAGACCCGACTTAGGTATGGAATAAATTGGATCTAGTATCTTATACTTACCACGCGATGAAAAAGATCCTGCTTTTCTGGCAGTTCTCTTCGGTGACAAAGTCATAGTCAAAGACAGCGTATCGACACTCAGTATCAGGAAGGCTAGCAGCAAAATCCTCATGGCTTTCAGTTGGCTGCCCAACTTTTTCCACAATCACTTCCTTTTGCTTTTCCTCTATCTTAAACACGATATATCGGAATGTTCTTTTGGCCTTCAACTCCAGAAATTTTAGCTTGCATTCATCATGCACAGCCATCCCAGATGCCGCGTTGGCCTATAATTATAAGATTCTACTAATTATGCTAGGATTGGGTGCCACATAAAACATCAAAAAATTGCACATACGATCACGAAATATATATTAATAAAATGTTGGCTGAAATGGGTCCGCTACATTTTAAGTGTAGCAAATGAAACCTCTAAATTAAGCCTTTCCACTACATTTTAACTTGGTTCAACTTTCAACAAGTGCTACACAATGAATTTATTAATTTTATCTTTAATGACAAAATTTAGTTCCAAAACAGGGTATGACATAGACAATTGGCAATTCGTAGAGCAACAGTTTAGTGAGAACAGAAAAATGACTCTCTTCTGGAATAGTCATATAGAATGCGTTCACTTAGACGTGATTATGATAGATTTACCCAAAATGGGTCAAGTATCTTATGCCGTGTACTCGTGTTTACTAACAGATATATGTGCTCTTAGGCTCAAGAAGAATACATATCAATATCAAAAAATCAGAATACACTAAGCCACATTTCAAACACTCGAAATCATATCCACTGCAGAGCATTGTGATGATTGGTGAGTCCTATACATGCTTTAGCAACGGCTACTTGCGACAAGAAAAACTTGAACAATTCTGAGAGGATGATACAAGTTGAAAGTCTCCTACAACTACCACCTTAGGATTTAGAGTTTTGTACATGCCACCAAATTGGCATTAATCGAATTGTCAAGTTAAAACCGCAATAATTCAAGCTCAGGAGTCAGGTGTAACGGAATCTGATACAGGGTGGGCACTATTTCAGTAAGAAAGTCCATGAATCAAGTCGGTTTAATAGTGTGTGTAACTGTGTATATATTACCATTCGAACAACCTCGTGTGTGAAACTGTGAAAGAATACTTTTATACACTTAATCCTTTGATGCAACTACAAAAACAATCATGGAAACTTCTAAGTTCTAACTTGCACGTCCAAGTATTATATTTAAACTAATGCACCAAAATTGCAAACTAGGCAAAAACTTAAAAGCCAAAGTTGTATGATCAACTAATAAACTAATCACATTCAAAACTTAAAAGCCAAAACCTAAAAACCGTTAATAAAGTAATCACGCAAAGATTGAACATTTATGGAAAAACATTACAAACATATGCACACACCATAATCACTATCTAGGGGGTGTTTGGACAAGCTTTTTAGAAACAGCTTCAGCAGTTTCAAGGAAGCCCTGAAGAAGTAGCTTCAGCTTACTTAGCTGTTTTCCTCCTCGAAAAGCTCATAAGCTTAATCCAAACACTTATGAAGCTCATTCTGACTCGGGAACGAGCTCGTTCTCCGATCACAGTAGTCTTGGTAATACAATAAGCTAATAAGCAGTATCAGTGAAACAGGGATCGACAAATACCAATGATAATTACTTACTTGGTTAGGTAACTTTTTTCAAGTTAATTATTACCATCTCCCTTATCCAAAAAAGTAGAGACAGGAAGTCAGAAACCAAGAGACAAATATGGAGAGAGACTAAACCAAGAGAAAATTCCGAGATCTCATTCGTAGGATGCAAGTACGGAGACTTGTGCAAGCAGAGATCAGGAGCTGTGGATGGACGATGAGCAAAAAACATGGAGATAGAACTATAGAAGCATAAGTCCGGTAACCAGAGGTTGAAAATATGATGTACACTTGTACATTTGTACATTTGACAACATCATATAATCGTATACTTCTCTTTTGGTTGTGAGTCTCTCCTTAGTCGGTAGTCTTGCAGGACATAAGAGTTGAGAAGGGTGTGACCTTGCATACTTAATATTTATAAACAAATTAGCCCCATTCATTTCTAACACTAGCGGAGGCGTAAATATATCATCCACCCTTAATGTGTAATAACTTTTCTCAAAATCCTTAAAGTTCAGCAGGGACTAACTTGATCTAACAGTGAAAGAAAAGTCATATGTTAGGACCTAACCCTTAAGGCTCTTGGAAGCCATAACCACAGTAGATAGTTCATCACTTGCCTTATTTCAAATTAAAAAAAGTATAAATACTTGGTTTTGGTTATTACGAGTCTTGATATACTAATTAGCAGTCAGGAATCAATATATATAGGATTGATGGTATTCAGGAATATGAATGGGATTGGGGACAAGAAGAAAAGTCACGAGTTGAGAAGAAAAACAGTTGGATTTATCGAATATAATGAAAAGGATGATAATGTAAGAGGCCGAGTAATGTCCCACACATGAACTTTGTAAACCGAACCCCTTGGTGGGTTTGAAGGACTCCATAAATCATGGGTTTCATGCTCATTTCTAAACTCAATACATATCAACCATATACTTTTGATACGAATCATACCTCTCAGCCAAAAACCACCTAGAGTTCCTTCAAGAAACATAGCATGCAATTGATGTGTACTAGAGCGTCTTTTGAGATGAAATAGTACTTAAGAAAACTTTAAGTACATGCTTAAAAATTGTATAATATTAAATTGAGCAACCAATACATAATGAAGTGTAAAAGTCGATGTTTGGATAAACTAAATATAAATTATGAAAAATGAATGAGCCTAAACAATCAAAAAAGGTGGCACGCCTCACATCACACAAGAAAATCAGGTGTACTGTAAAGTGTTAAGTTCTATCATTCAACTTTTAATATATGCACCTCTATATTAATGTTTCACCATCTAAACTTGCTTTTAATAATATCTAAAAGCATCACTGTTAACACAAAAAATACTATTTGTCAAATTCTAATATTGTTTAGTTACATTTCTGCCTGCAGTACCCTAATTATCCACCTAATAAATAAATAAAAACACGCACAACACGCAACATCCATTTTTATCACAACCATCTTCGCAAATTGACCACACCACAAAACCATAACCCCCTAACATAAATTTCCTAACCAACACATCACAATGAAAATTCCATAAGTTTTCGTAAAATTAAGGGCCTCAACCTAACTTAGCGGGTGTATTGATTAGCTTGTTTTGCCAGCATATGTGCTTACTTGAACTTTGAAAATCTCGCAAGCTCAATTTCCGGCTTATAACTTGTCAACTTAAGCTTATGGCTTATTTAGGGGGTGTTTGTTTCGGCTTATATAACTGGCTTATGGCTTATTTGGTTTTAGGCTTATGTTTCATAAGCTCACTTTTTGTGGCTTATCTTGAAACTTTTCACCTTATATAAGTTTATTATGACATAATAAGCTTATATAAGCCGAAAGGTTTCATAATAAGCCACACAAAATAAGCTTATGTAACATAAGCCCAAAATCAAATAAACCATAAGCCGGCTATATAAGCCGAAACAAACACCCCCAAAATAAGCCATAAGCTCATTAGCTGAAAAAAAAATGAGCTTATGAGCTATTCTAAATTCACAGAAACCCATCAGCCTGCAAAATAAGCTAATCCAAACACCAACTAAAGCGACATTTGATGGCAATTCTATAACTGTTTTCCCCAAATACATAGATTAAACATTTTAAGCTACTTGAACCCTAGCTTAACATATCATTGCAGATCCAAAAGGCAACAAGCAAATCTAGGGTTTCAAACTCATGAATAACAAATCAAAAAAAACAAAGCAAGTAACAAATAATGACACATACAATAGAGCAAATACTAATAATAAATTGAAGTGACTAACCATTGCTGCAGAGGTTGATCGCGATTGTTGAGATAGAAAATTTAGGAGTGATTTAGAGAGAGATGATACTACTCTTTATTTTATTTGGGGGTTTTTCTTGATCGGTCGCTAGCCTCCTCTCATGTCATGTCTTTTAAATATCTTTATGACATCTTGATTTTTATTAGTTAAAATTACCTTATTGGACACATCGGGAAATCTATACTATATATAATGGAGGAAGCACTCTCTCTCCAAAATTTTCAGAAGCATAGTTTACAATACTTTAATGCACACAATTTTCAGACTTACAACAAAATAAGCATAGTGTACAACAAAATAAACATGGTGTAATTTTCAGACTTACAACATTTAATACACTATTTAATTCACCCCATCACCAATTAATACAAAATGTAAAGCATAATGTACAATTTCCTCCAGCCTCTTTTCCTCCAAACAAAAAACATTTCACATTTTTCAGATTCATCAAGAATCTTGTTTTCTTCCGGCGTCATTGAACACAACAAAATACCTACCCGAGTGAACATAAACCATTGCGGTTCTATAAGAGGCACAACTTCTTTTAATATCCAAAATTTATAAAGAAATAACCAAACAGGTTTGTTTAATTATTTCTTTCATTCGGTCGTTGCCAAACCAAAAGAACACAAGATCTAAGGTTGTTATTTCGTTTCAAGAACGGATCTTTAAAGATCTCAACAACCCATCATCGACCTTAGAAAATGAACAACATTAAAAAACAACCTTACCCGAGACCTTTACAAAAGATCTAGGATACCTCATTACGAGACCTTAGCTGAGACACATTTGTATGTGGTACTCGGTTTCGTGCCAGAAAGAAACCAACAACAGAGGTTTGTGTATAATTATTCTTTGTTCGATCGTGGGTCGTTGAATTAAAAGGAACGAGTTGTTGTAGAGGTTGCATATTTATTTGCAAAAGAAGGAATGAGATGTCAATTGTGTGTGGCTGCTTATTTCAGAGAAGGTGAGTTTGTATATAAGTGAAATTAGGGTTGAATGATGCTAACATGTGTTGGACTATATGAATTTTGCTTCTATTGGGCCATACATAGGTTAATCCGGAAAAAATTGCTTGCAAGCATTAATAAACAAACTTAGAGCGTAAAAAAAAATGATATACCCAGCCAATTACAATAGAAAATTTAGGATATACTTATGGTAAAAAAAAATGAATGCTCAAAAATTTGTAACTTAAAAACAACACAAAACAAAACCAAAAAAATCTCGCCGCAACGCGCGGGCGCCATCCAACTTGTAATATTAAGAAATAGATTTATTGTATAGCATATCTAGAGAAAAAAACGTGTAATCGAACAATATTTTCTCGCCGCAAAATATAGTCACAGGGTACATGCCGCTGCATCGCGCGGGTACCATGCTAGTGTTTTATAAAATGAGGACAACTTTTTTGCCGTTTTCTTGTTTACCCATTCGTTTCGTGACCTAGAAAGTGTGAGGGGCGAAATGCACGCGGCTCAATCCAGAACGACACGTGGCAATCTTGTCGGGTTATTTTTTATAGTCGACACCATTTTGTGATATGGCCCACACGAAACCCCTTAGGGTCGAAATGCCCTAGGGAAAGACCCTAAATCTTATCGAAATGGCCGGAGATCTTATATGAATGACTAGTCGAAATTTGACTCAGGTTATCGTGAAGATAATGGATTGTATGAAAGATTTTGAATCGGTGGTTGCACAAATTCAATCGGACACTCTCATTAATGCACATATTCACTCCCAAACTTTCTTAATGAGCTCCACGAGAATAATGGTTCTATATACCAGAATCTCGACAAAAAGGGAAAAACGACAAATAAAATGAAAATTACTATTTAATATAGCAAAGTTAAATGATCAACTTCCTTTAAAACATGTCAAATTCAATTACAAAGCCATCAAGACAACAAAAATGTCGATTCAACGACTCGAAAAGCCCTAATACATACCAGGCATCAACAACTATCCACAAACATGTAATTGAATATTCATAAACATAAGGCCAAAGGATCAACTTCCTTCAAGACACGTCAAAGTCATAAGAGAAGCAAAAGCCATCAAGGCACATAATGTTGAATAAACAAAAAGCCCTAACTTGAACTAGGCATCAACAGAATTGTCTTCACAACAATTAAGACTACAAAACATCAAGACCTAACTTCGGATGAAGAAGGAGCAAATGACAAGGGAACACATCCATGAGGCACAATCGTTCTCAGGTCATCAACAAATTTGGCAGGATCGTCAGCCAAACCCTTCAACTCCTTCAGGTAAGCTCATTCGGTCCGGGAATCTCTTAGCACTTTCACCGAGAATCCTCATAGCATCCTCAGCCTCAACCCTCAGCCTATGATCATCATTCTTGGTTATAGTTTAGTTCTAACTTCTAAGTTGTTGCATGTTCTTTTCATGGTTATAAGATCACTTTGTATTATCTGCAAATAGGAAAGTTGTTCTTTTGGTCCTGTATGTTTGACATTTTTTTTGTCAAATGTCGCAATTGTCAGTTAGGACCGGGCTGCAATAAATTAAACAAGTTGCCCGTGTACTTTTCAATAACTTTGTTTTAGTGGATTTGATACATTGAATTTGATTTGAGAACCATGTAACTGATGTGGGTAACCTGATTCACATTACCATGTTTTTTATATTGGTGCCATATTTGTTAAGTTACCAACAATTGTTTGATTTAAATATAATATGTAGTTTAGGATATTTTATACATGACTTTGTTTGATTTAGGTATTTTCTTTGATGATAGGAATGGGTAACCTAAGTGAAAAACTAAACTTTACCGCATAACAGTTGAAGTTTTTTTTCGAGACATATATCGATGAGGTCAATAGGTTAGGTCCTACTGGTGGTAGTTTATACGTGGACTCTTGGAAAAAAAAGTAGCTCAAGCTCTTGAGGACACTTACGGAATAAAGACGACTAAAAAAATTTGGAGAAAAGTTTGACTACTATAAAGGAAAGTATCATCATTGGGCAAACTTGAAAGGAAAAACGGGAAACGTTACAACTCCGAAACAAATTCATTCAACTTTACGGAAGAAGAGTGGAGAGACCTTAATATTAAGGTGTGTTTATGACTACTTTTATAATCATTACAAACAAAGTCTATCTAATATGAATAGCTAGTCATTGATATATTTCTTTGTGAATTTTGATGTAGACAAAAAACAAAGCTAATAACTTGAGAAACAGTCAATTACTTTATCCCGACCTTTGTACCTATTTGTATGTAAACTGCTGCTACCAGTCCATATCGTCAAGTTTTTGGGAAACAGAATTGAACACCATCATCTTCGAATAAGCTCGTTAACTAAGTACTTGAAATTGAAGATGTTCCTACTGATGAAGGTGGTTCTCCGGTTCCACCACCTACCAATAAAACCATGATGTTGATTTGGACACCAGTTATGACAAAGGTTTTGAAGGTGGTTCTCTAGTTCCTCCTCCTAAGTCACCTAGTCGAGCTAGGCCAAAGAAAAAAAGTTGAAGGTGGTGTTTATGAGTTCGAGGAGGATATGAAACAAGCGATTATTAACATGGCTAAAGGTGGTTTTCTAAGAATAAAAGGCCTACTGCGGGTGAGTGTCATGAAAAGTTAAAGCCCCTCGAGTTGGAGTCTAATGACCCACTATATTTGGCAGCCTTTTTATCTTTAGTCAACCAGGAGGCAACTATAAAGACACTTGGATGACCTTACCATCAGACCCAAACTTGTTAAAGGGCTACATTCAAGTGGTTGTGAAGCAATTGAATCTTATTTAAATGTTGAACTATTAGGTGTTTTTGTTGAAAGACCCAAGTTAAATCATCAAACTTTGCCTATTGTTGTAATTTTGTTACCAAAAGGCCTAATGTGTGCGACTGTTATTCTATGTGTTCTAGTTATTTAAATGATACAATTTGTATGTTGCAACTAATGTCAAGTTATGGTAGTGTAGTTCTTTTTTTCCTATTATTATATATTGTTAGTATTTACCATTTTGCTTACTGATACAAGTTACAATTTGGCAAACCTACAAGTCTGCATTAAGATTACTGTTATCTGCTAGTCTCCAACAAACAAATGCAACTTAATAATTTATTTGGTAATTAGTTATAGATGCACTTCATGGCACTGTTAGCTTGTTATCATGCAATGTTGCATGGTTACAACTTACCAGCCGAAAGAAAGAAAACGAGACAAAGACATCGAATGTTTTAATTTTATTTGAATTATTATGTAATGTGTTTAATTTCTTTCTTTTTTTTTTGGTTAAAAAATTGGAAAAAAAAAAGAAAAAAAATAAATAAGAATGTTGCCTTGGTGCTGTAAAAAAGTCTTCTGTATGTCACCGGAGAGAAAAAACTGATGTGACAGGCAAAATGAAAGTCGCTGTTGTGGGCAGTCGAAGGGGTTGTTTACTTTTTGCTTATTGGGCCTTTAGCTAACATTCCTTTCTCAAAATATATTTATTTATTTATTTTTTGCTTGTTCCAAAGGGTTAATGGCATCTAATAGCTACGAACTTTCCCAAGTGTTCACATATCAGTTATGAACTTTCTAAAATACAACAATACCCACTAAACTTTCAAAATTTTGATCATTATCATACGTTTTAGAATCATCTCTTTGCACTTAGAGTCATCTCTTTGCACCGTTAGTCCTTTTGACTAACGACCGTTTGTAATTAACTCAAAAAATATGTTTTCTTTTTCACATTACATGTTTTCGACAACTTTTATACGTTTTCAAACGTTTTTGTCCGTTATCATACGTTTTCGTCCGCTGTTATACGTTTTTGTCCGTTTTTATACGTTTTTGTCCGTTTTTGCCCGTTTTTATACATTTTCGTTCGTTTTTACCCATTTTCTTACGGTTTTATCCGTTTGCCCCTTTTTGCCCGTTTTTATACTCTTTTTGCCCGTTTTTATATGTTTTTACCCGGTTTTATACGTTTTTATATGTTTTCCCCTGTTTTTATAAGTTTTTGCCCGTTTTTATATGGACACGAACATATAAAAACTGATAAATATGGGCAAAAACGTATAAAAACGGGTAAAAACGTATAAAAACGGGCAAAAACGAATAAAACGGGCAAAACCGTATAAAAACGAGCAAAAACGTATGAAAGGGCAAAAACGGATAAAAACATAAGAAAAATGGACGAAAACGTATAAAAGGGCAAAAACGGATAAAAACATATAATGTGAAAAAGAAAACATATATGTGAGTTAATTACAAACAGTCGTTAGTCAAAAGGACTAACGGTGCAAATAGATGACTCTAAGTGCAAAGAGATTATTCTAAAACGTATGTTAATGATCCAAAATTTGAAAGTTTAATGGGTATTGTTGTATTTTAGAAAGTTCATAACTGACATGTGAATAGTTGAGAAAGTTTGTAGCTATTACATGTCATTAACCCTATTCCAAAGTAATATCCTTAATGTGGATGGGCGTAAAGACGTACCTCCTTCACATCCAGGACATCTTTCATCATTTATTATATACACTTATCTATTTATTTTTCGTTTAATTCATATCGTGAGTATTCATTGCATATTAAATTGACCTTTGACCGTCCACCACACTGTCATCGATCCCATTTGCCGGTCTTTGGGCCCCCACCGCCTTTCCTGTCGGTTGATCTTCTCATTGTAGTTAGTTTCTGCCGATTGCTCAACGGTCATGGTTTATATTAGTTGCAACCATTGATGAATGGTCAATGGCGAATAAGTCAAACTTATCGGGGAGGCGGAGGCACACCCAAGGAGTACAGAATATCGCCGGGTCGTTTAATGGAGGCGGGGGAATATAAACGATTCGTGATCCGGTATATGAACAGAAAAGGTTATGAGTGTTTCACTAAGGCAATATAAAAGAATAGCTTAAACTGCTTAAAAACAATTAGTGAATTCAGATGACTTAAACGTAAGACTTAAAACACTTATCGTTTAGGTTAAAAATAACGTAACGTCCGCCAATCACAGAGAGTCGATTTTTAACTATAGAGACATTGGCATGTCTTAGCGACTTAACATGAAATGTAATATAACTTGAAGTAATATTTAACGTATTTGATAGCTGCAATTTTATAAGTTAAGACGAAACTGTGAAACCGTAAACGTGTACTTTTACGTTTAACTAAAGGCGTCTCGTACAAAATTTATATGACAGAAAGGATCTTTAGAATCCGCAGAGATGGTGAGATGTGAGGGATTTTTTGTGCGGCTAAGATTGTGAGATTTATCTTGAGAAAAATGTAGATATTATATATTGACGTTGATAATTAAGTGTTATAAAAATACCTATTAACTTTGTATAAGGTGTGTGGCGTGAGGAGAGTTGAAGAGATGTAGATGGCGAGCCTACGAAAATAAAATAGAAATTGAGGAAGAGAGCGTGATTAGATCATATATAAAAGATAGTTTGGTGAAATGAGGGAATAGGTATGTTTTACCCTAGGTTGTATGCTCATTTATTATGTAGGGAGCGGTAAGATTAATATTATGTGGTATTAGGCTCTTCTCAGTTTTTGGGTCTG
>LBNU01012989.1:0-25552 GCA_014162995.1 Artemisia annua | reverse complement strand
TGATGAGACTTTGAAGAAGGATGATTATAAGACTAAGGAGAAAGTTATGCTTACTATGGAGGATCTCTTTGAATTTGACCTCGAAATCGTTGTTATGATCTTTCTTCCTTATCTTACCTATGCCGTTGTTTCTCCCATCCGTCATTCCCCCGGGAGTGAGGATGTTGTTTTTGACCCCGGCATCGTCGCTTTTCAAGCTGTGTGTTTCATTTGCTCCCCCAAGGACAAGTAATTCGGGGCGAGTCTAAGCTACACGACTCGATGAAAAACAAGCGCTTCGTGGGAGGCACCCCATGCTTATCCATTTTATTTTACTATCTAATAAGTAACGCGAGGAGGGCGACCTCTTCCAATCTTGTGTTTGCTTGGTTGTTTGTGTTTGTGCAGATTTCCCCAATTCATGATGACTCTCGTGTTCATGGATCATCTCATCTTCACTCGAGTCCCATGTATTGATGCTTGTTTGGAAATCAATATATCCAAAATCTTATCGACTAACGGTATCTTTGGCATACTTAATAAACGGCCTTAGAATTATTGTTAGGATTACCCTTACCTTTTTAAACATTGAGGACAATGTTTATCTTTAGTCTGGGGGGGTGAATCTTCGATTTGATTGACCTAGCACTTTCACCATTGCTGTTTACTTACGCAACCCCGTTTTTCCTCAAAAATCTACAAAAATTGAAAAATTTTGAAAAATTCCAAAGAAAAAATGAAAAAAAATATAAAAATTATGCAAAAATAGAATAAAAGTTTTGACACCGCGTTTGACTTTCCTACTAGGTAAGAGTGAGAATAAAAATTTTGACTTGATCCGGGCGTGTTGAGCCCTAGCTTGTCTCCCTTAACCAATGTAATCTTTAAAAAAAATGATTATGGCTAAGCATTCGCGGATCTCATTATTTGAGATTTTAAATTTGCGGAGAACGTGAAATGATAGAGTTTCTTTAGAAGTTAGATGCTAAGCATAGAGTAGTTGGATCTCTTTAAAGCTCATCGAAGGTACTCATGTCTTTTTGTTCCCACAAAATTGCTTCACCCCATATATGTGCAAAATAATTAAAGATGTTAGGTTTAGCCGATGAGTAGTTCTTTATCTTCTTAAGAGAATCTTTGCTTGGGAAATTGGGTACACATCATGGATACACGTCAATTGAGTTGTATTGTATATCGTTGAATAAGCGTAGTACGCATGTGGTTTCGGAGCTACCCAAAAGCCCGTTGTTATGTATGAGCTAAGGTGCTTTAAGACTTCGGATTGAGATCGGACCTTGGATCCTAGATTCCAACCCTAGCAGTTGGCGGTAGGTCTTGGACTGAAACCGTGAAGGTTCGGAGTTGAGAAGTTACTAAGGCAAGAAAAAGAAAGAAAAAAGTGAAAAAAAAAAGTATCAAGAAAAGAAAAAGAAAAAGAAAAGAAAGAATAAGGATGTATGTTGAAGATTTATGGATCATGAGTTCTAGTGTTAAGACTAAAGTTGGTCGCGCGTGAGGTGCATGTTACGATCCTAGATCGGACGCATGAGGTGCACGTGAAATGTACTCGCCAACTTATGTCTATTTTTGATGTATTCCAAAGTCTTTGTATGTATCCAATATCCTTGATGTGGACCACATTTCTCTTGCAAACCTTCTTAAGAGAAGATCGATAACTACTTAGCGTATGAATTTGGTATCTTTATCGGACTAAAAACTATGAAACGAGATGCTTATGAAGAAATTCATTTCTCTCACAAAAATAAAATAATGAGATACAAAAATAGGAAAATGGGAGCAAGCGGTACACGAGTAACTTCCATGAGTAGCGTTGGCATCTAACTTGTAATTAAACAATGATCCGTTTTTACGCTTAGTTTGGGAGCTTGTGAAAAATCAGGGACGATGAATTTTATCCAATCGGTCACTTTTCTATGAATCGTGTTCTTACTCTATGACCCTTAATCGTTATTGAAAGATAATGAAAGTCAAGCACACCGTCATAAGCTAAAGTAGTATAATATGAGTAGCATATGGAATAAAATGGAAAACCGGGGCGTTTTAGGGAATAAATGATTTCGTATCTCTTTTGAACGTTTTGCTACTTTTCAAAGTTAGTAAAGAGAGGTGTGAAATTATTTATCTTTAAAGCGTGACGTGATTACATTGCGTGAGGACACGCAATACCTTAGTCTGGGGGATTTTGGTATGTGCTATTTTACACATACTTTTGACCTTAGTTTAAGTGTTAATAAGACCAAAAACTAACGTTAAACGCCAAAGATATCGTGTTTTTGTGTTCGTGATCGTGCAGGAAAGGATATTGCATAAATGGCATGAAAATCAACCAAAAAGCCTAATACGAGCACGAGATGTGGAAAAGTGTCAAAGAGCCGAGTCAAAGATGATATCTACTTAAGAAAAGCCCAAGACAAATGTATTCCTCAAAGGCTCGAAGAAAAATTCATGAGACACTTGTCCTCCACATTTGAGCAAGATGTCGCTTTTAACTCTTTTGAAGACCTTTGGAAGAAACGTCAACTCGAGTCCTCAAGTTACATTAGTGTTACGTTTAATGTTTAAGAACGTTGAGTAGTTTGTAACTTAGTTTTAGTGCAATATCATGAATTGTAAAGGTTCAAGGGCTAAACGTGCAACAATGTCAAACATGTGAAAGCCTTGGCCTATAAATTAACATCACCACCTCATTTAGAAGGTTGGTTAGTTTTAGGATTAGTTTTAGGTTAATCTTAGCTTATTTTATGTATTAGTGTAAGTTTATTTTATGCAAGCTTAATTTGGTGTCTCAAAATCTTTCCTAGCTTATTTTATCCTTTCATCTTAATCTTTCTTTTACATCTCTACATCTCATTCAAGCTTATTTACGTTTCTCTTAAATCATCTAAAAGCTTTTATTAAAACTTTACCACCTTTGCATGAGAATACAAATCGTGGGTTTTAACATGGTTTAGTGCTTATTTTTGTGTCGTGAGCTTATATAAGCTTATTTAGTGTCTTAATCTAGTTTCTTTATAAGTTTTACATAAGTTTTTATTGATTTTAATCTTGGTTTCACGTTAAAAGTGGTTTCACAAGTTTCAAGCCCTAGTTTTGCAAGTATCATTTTAGGGATTAGCGAGTAGCATTTCTATTTTGCGAGTATGGTACGTTTTGTGGTCCTTGCGAGTATGAGGTTGATTTTTGCGAGTATGGTATTTCGAGTTTAGGGTTTAGCGAGTATCAACCATGGATTGCGAGTATGGGCCTTAGTTTTTTGCGAGTATGACTAGTTTCTTAGGTTTAGCGAGTATCAAATAGAGAGTAGCGAGTATGAAGTCTTGTAGTTTTGCGAGTATGGGGCAGCCATGATTTGCGAGTATGGGTTCTCATCTAGGTTAGCGAGTATGAAAAAAAAATAGCGAGTATGGACTGCATAAAATAGCGAGTATGGTTACACATTACTTGCGAGTTTGAGTTTCTAATTTTTGCGAGTATGAGATTTTTAGTGTCATTTCTTTTCACAAGCCGAGTTAGGCTCTTCTTTTCCTCATCGTTCCATCGAGTGAGGTTTTATTTTTATTAAACCTAAACGTTATGCTGTCGAAATTTTCTAAAATCTTTTTAGTTACGTTTGCTTATTTAAGTCTTATTTCTTTTCGTCTTAGTTTTAAACTTCTCTTACGTTTAAATGTTTACAAGTCTTTTCATTTTTTTATCGCTTTACTTTATTTTAAATGAGTCGTGAGTAGTTTTAAATCGTGTTTGCTTAGTGGCTCGGGTTGTGAGTTAAATGAGAGTGTTAAACGTTTGTGATTAATAATCGAGAGATTAATTAGACGTGTGATTTAATTATTCAAAGACAAAAACCTTTGAACGATTAATTCACTTGTTTAGAGTTCTTATCTCTTCAAAGGATTAATTGACAACTAATCTCGAGAAAGGAAAATAACTCGTCACAAACCTTTAGCTCAAACTTAATAAACTTACTCGCGTCGCCTTGCAAACACATTGTCTTTTATATTCATTTACCGCTTTCATTACTTATCGCACTTTTAATTACCGCTTTATTTAGTCGTTTTATTACATGTCTCTTTACTTGTTTAATTTATTTTGTGTCGCTTTATCGCTTTCCTTTACTTTAATTGCATTTTAAATTGTCGTTGTAGTATAAACAAAACCAAAACCATCTTTCGAACCTATTCATCTCACATATCTCACGATCTTGAGTGACGAGATTAGTTCAACCCTCGTTGGGACTACGACTCGAGTTTACGAGCTTCACCGCTTGAAAAACGCTCAAAATCAGTCCTTTTGAACAGTTGAGGTGGTTTGAGAGCAATTAAGGGATTTTGGGATGTTATGTGAGGTGGAGGGGACAATTTAGATCATAGGTATGGAGTGGGAGTTGAGTTGGAAAGTTTTACCAGGTTTAGGAGTGGGGATGGAGTGTAGCTTGGTGGGGAAGCATTTAATGCTCAGTGATATATGTTTGGGGGGTGGTGAGGTGGAATGGATGAGGTGGTGAGACAGGTGGAAGGGGTGAGGTGGTGGTGAAACCACCATGGTTTCTGGTTTGCAGGGGTGAGGGAGAAGGAGGAGCAGTGGAGGTGGTTTGGGAGGGGTCAACGGGTCAAACCCCGTTTTTTATATAAAAGGGGTGTTGGGCTGAGTTTGTTGGGCCAGGGTAAGGGTGTTGGGTTTGTTTATTTTATTTTGGGCTAAGGGTAAATGGGTTAAAGGTTTAATATAAGGTTTGGTTTGGTTTGTAGTTGTAAAAGCCCAAGGACCAAATTTGTACTTTCTGAATTTTTGAGGGACTAAACCTGTCATAATTCAAAAGTTATCACAAGGACTAATTATGCCAAGTTAGATAAACCAAAGGACTTTATTTGCATTTATTACAATTTAAAATACCCCGGGGACCTTTTATGTCATTTTCCAAAATTTAGGGGGTAAAATTGTAATTTCCCAAAAGTTATCAAAAGAGTTCCAAATTGTATTTCATGAATAGTACAAGGGTATTTTATGTAAAATTTCCATTTTTAAACACCCAGGGACTAATTTTGCCAATTTTGTAACTTGAGGGGTAAAAGTTGCCAATTTGAGAAAACTTTTATCCAGGGACTGAAAGTGAACATGTTTGATATCCCATGGACTAAAGTTGACTTTTCTTCCATTTTAAACTTTCAGGGACTAGTTATGCCAAAGTGTGAAAGTTCAGGGGCCTATTTTGCCATTTTTCAAACTTGAGGGACCAAAGTTGTCATTTTGCAATTTTTGACTTTAAAGGACTTCTTTTGACAACTTGTGAATCCCAAAGGACCTTTGATGATATTTTTCATGTTTTGAATAACCAGGGACTAGTTTTGCCATTTTATGAAAGTTCAGGGACTGAAACTGCCAATTATGCAAACTTGACTGTTTTTCATCAGTTTTCAATCCTTTTGTATCTGAAACACATAAAAACACAATTCAAAGATATTTTATGTATTTTGTGGTATTTCTGTGTGTTTTCAGATGTTTTTGCGGTTTAAATGTGACAGAAATGATGAGTATTTGCACACTCATCACTTCCCGTCATTTTTTACTTCACTTGACGGATCAAATATGTACGAGTTGTCTTTAATGGTGGAGTCATGGATATAACTACCCCAAATGTTTTATTATTTGCTTCACTCTCATTCATTTTAGTTAGATAAATGTTAAAATAGTGATGTACTATATTAATATTTGTCATTAAGAAACAAAAAGAAACGCAATTTGTGCACCCAGGACCAACTCCAAACATATACCATTATGCAAAAAGATATATTTTCCAAACAGGATACAAAAAAAGAAACAACCTCTAAGACATCGCACATAATAGTATGTATAAAATAAACAATATCAATTCCCACGCCACTTTTTTCCTGAAATTGTGAATTTTATTAAATTATGAATCAGCAAATTACAATATTATTCAATTGCAGTCCAAATGAACATGCTCATTTGACTGATACAACAAACAGGTACATTCAATCAGTTACATTCAAAAACAGGATTCAGGAACAAAGCTAATTCAAAATCCACCATTCTTCTAGACTTAGCAACTACATGCTAACATCTAGGCAACCATGGAGAAATATCCCTTGTTGACTACATTTCCATTGTACAAACACCCTACCTAGTCCAGCCCATACAAATGACACTAGAGGCTCTTGTACAGGGCATCACCAACAAGGAGATCAAAACTCCTGTTCCATTGGGACTCTTATGCACAGAGCTACATTTCCTTTTCAGGCATCACTCACCTTGCACAGAGTTGCCCAAGGACACATCCCACCTTGACTACATTTCCCACTCCTATTCTCCACACCACCAACTCCATGAAAAATAAGAGTGGGCATTATCAGGCTGGCACTCCACCAATGGTCTGGAAACCTACTTTATGCAGATGTCTTCTAAGCTGAAATGGGCAGTGCAATACACAACATTAGTTGTCACTCATGACACCCCTAATGAGTGTATTGAATATCTACTCACCTTTTCAACAACCACAAGATACAAGGCCCTCAGTAATACCAGACAAGGAGAACTTTTAGCATAGTTAACCTTGTCCCAAACACCCTCTTATGGAACTATTTCATTTGATTGCAACTTATTCTTAGCAAAATTCATTACCACATTCCATTTCTGTGTTATTCTCATTACTTCCACTGACTTTTTAACAGTTAAACCCATAAGTTATAGTTTAATGTTACCTTCAATAATCTTCAAAAGACTTGCTTTATCTGTTTCTTCTCCAGTGAACAGTCTTGCATTTCTTTCCTTCCATATGTAGTAAACACTAGAGGCCAATCCAGTTCTCTTGAGTACACTTCCAATAGAATTATTACAAGGTTCATTGGTATACTGCTCAATCAGGACCCTCCATGAGTTGGATACCCATACAATCTCCATTTTTCCTTTAAGCTCCTCCCATATGGTCTTGGAATACTCACATTCAAAGAATAGGTGGCCATGGGAATCATTTACTTTTTTACACAATGGGCATTTCATATTCTGATCCTTCCTCTACTTTATAATTCTGTCTTGAGTTTGTAGTCTCTCTTTAACAACCATCCATAGAATGAAAGCCATTATTGGATTACACTGAAAAAACCATACAACCTTATTCCACCTAACCATACTTTCTTGTTAACTTATATGTTCCCAAGCAACTTTAGATGAGAATTCACATAGGCTACCATCATTTTTCTTCCAGCAAGTAATATCTTCTTTATTATCTAATTGTGGAACTGTAAGATTAGAAAGCATAAGATACTGATCATACCATTCATGAGGCCATCTCCACTGATTGTTGCTAATGATCTCATTAACTGACATACTTTCAGAGAGTTTAGCATTGTGTATACTCCTTGTAGAAATTGTATCTTTAAGCACTCCAAATCTGCTCCATTGGTCATACCACATGTTTGTCTTCTTGCCATTGCCAATCTTTTTAACAATATTATACCTCACTTTAGCCCTAAGTTCAAGCAAATTAGCCCACATCCAACTGTCATTGTATTCTTTTTGTACTTGTCATATACTTTTTCCTTTGAGTTTCACTGCATGTACCCATTTGACCCATAGTGTTTCTTTACCATCAGCAATATTCCAAAGATTCTTTATCATGAGTGCTTCATTCCATTCACTTAACATTCTAATGCCTAATCCTCCTTGACTCTTAGGCTTACATACATCTTTCCAAGCTACTTTAGCCTTTCCCCTTCTTAATTCTCCTTTGCACCATAAAAAACCCTTCAAAATTCTGTCAATGTCTTTAATACTGGACTTGGGTAACAAGAAAACAGCAGCCCAGTACACACTCATAGTAGACAAAACAGATGCAATTAATTGCAATCTTCCAGCATAAGACAAATATTTGTTTTTCCAATCCTCGACTCTATTCTTCACTTTTTCTACTAGTTGCTTGCATTCAATTGCACCTATCTTCTTAGTGATGAGAGGTACTCCCAAGTACTTCATAGGTAACTTGCCCACTTTGAATGGAAAAATTTGAAGGATAAGTCTACTCACCTCATCATTTACTTTGCCAAAAAATACAGTGCTTTTTGCCATATTAGGAAGCAATCCATACATACTACTGAATTCAAGCAAAGTATATTTGATTATACTTACTGATTCAACATCACCATTGCATACTACCAACATGTCATCTGCAAAACAGATATGAGTTAATTTGAGCTCTTTGCAACCTGTATGGTATTTAAAATTTCCATTACTTTGAGATTAAGCAGTGTGAAAACCTCCATAACGAGTGTAAACAGATAAGATGATATAGTTGGAAGAAATTCTTCATTATTGACAATGTAGTTTGCAAATCTGAAAGACTTTATATTCTTGTCAAAACATTGAGGAAATTTCACTTTAACTGGACTGTGATCAGAGACAAGATAAGGAAGGAACTCAGCTGCAGCATGAGGAAATGCTTCAATAAAATGCTCATTGACCATAGCTCTGTCTAGTTTTTTAAGTATACTATTTTGTGGATTCATGGGAGATTTGATCCATGTGTAAAACAAACCAGTGCTACATAAATCCTCCAATTCAGTATCATTAACACAATCAATTAGGTCCTGCATGTCAGAAGTTATCACTGAGCCACAAGAAGAATGTTCCATAGTCTTTATAGTAGTGTTGAAATCACCCATTACCAACCATGGCCATCCACAAGTAATACTTTTAGCTCTTCTTAGCTCCATCCAAACCTCATTCCTCTCTCTAGCTGTATTTGCAGCATACATAAAACTGCAAAATACTTTGACTCTACTTGGAATGGTTTCTATTTCAGATAATATTGATTGCCTTGAACTATTCAGAACCATTAAATTAACTAAAGCATTATTCCATCCTACCAAAATTCTACAACCATTCATACTGTTACTGACATTAGAAATCCAACTCCAGTTCCCAAAAGCCTTTTCACACACCTTTGGTAACTTATGGGGTTTAACATGGGTTTCCAATATTGCACAGACTTGAATACTATTTTCCACAATCATTCTTTCCACTTCTTTTTGTTTTTCCAGTTTATTCATACTTCTAATATTCTAAGTAACAATATTAAAATCCATAGAAACATAAAGTAAACTCCTAACTACTCCAATTCAAATAAATAGATTAATTCAAAACATCCTTACTCTAGGGATGAGCAAAAGAACCAAAGAACCAGAACCGGACCGGAACCATGAAGAACCGGACCGGAACCATGAAGAACCGAACCGGAACCAGAACCAATGGTTCCAGTTCCGGTTCTTGATTTTGAGATTTTTCGGTTCTTGGGTCGGTTCGGATCGGTTCCACCAGTTCTCGGTTCCGGATCCAAATATCCAATAATTATAAGAATATGTAATTTTTTTTTACTTCTTATCAAAATACTAATCAAATCCTACATATCATAATACTAGCCATCAAGCCAAACACTCTAAACCCTAATTTTTTAATTTACTGAAACATCCACAAATCAATAATTAATCTAAACCTAATAACATTCCAAGGATCATTCATCATTATCAAAACAATGGAAGTAAGTTTACATTTTTTTTATTTGCATTCGATTAGCTTTTACATGTTCATCGTGCTAAAATTTGCTAACACTTTTATTAATACATTGTTTATTATCTATAATCACATAACTCTAAACGTTTTAGTTATTTTGATGGACAAAGTTTTAAGCAGTAGCGGCGATTAGCATGTGCAAGTGGTGCAACCGCACCGGGGCCCCCAATTTAGTATACATTCATTAAAATTTATAGTTTTATATATAAACGTTTTGAATTTTTAGTGTATTTGTTAAATATTATATCAAAGTTGAACCAGGTCACATAAAAAAATATAAGACAAACTTTGGGCCACATATAAAAAGAGTGAAAGACTTGGATTATGAGGGCCTCATTTGTGATTTCGCACCGGGCCCCCCAAATCGATGGGACGGCCGTGGTTTTAAGTTATTTTATTTTGTTTTCCGGATTGTTATGCATTATTGTTTTGTTAAAAATATGAACAAGTGAAAGTAACTATAGACTGATTGGTTATTTGAGTTTATGGTTTAATTGGTAATTGTTATTTGCTTAAATGTAAATGGTTGCAAGTTCTTAAAAAGTTTATTTTTTTGTGTTTTTATTACCTTAATAGAATAGTGGTTCCTATATGGATAGACCCAAAAGAACCGGAACCAGAACCGGAACCAAAAAGCTATATTCGGTTCGGTTCTCGATTCCCACTTTTCAGAAAAATCGGTTCTCGGATCCATCGGTTCCGGTTCCAGTTCCAACCGGTTCCAAAACCATGCTCATCCCTACCTTACTCATTCGAATGACATTTTCAGCAGTCATGGTTTGAGCAAGAGCACTCATATTCTCTAATACATCCTCCTGATTCTAATTAGCATCTTCCTTCTCTTTGAGCCTATCCACTTCCCATTGATCTTTAAAGTACCTTATCATGTCTTGTGTCCAGGTGCTAGATTCAATACAACTGGGCTGCAACTTTTTATTCAAAAAACTGTCAACCACCATTCTACCCTTTAGTATGCTTAATTCCTTATCATCATTTTCCACAACACCATTAAGAGCTTCAAACTGATTGTTACTTTTTACTGTCTCTTTATTACCCTTACTAATAGTTTGACTTCCAGAAACTTGTTCTTTACCTTTCTTGTTATCATTCTTCTCAGCATTATTACCACTATCCACTTTTGTTGCCCTTTTTTCCACTGTTTCCACATTCACATTCTTTTCTCTATACATCTGCCTTTGGTTATTCCACCTATTTTGACCACCCTTCATTTGTTGTTGCCAATTGCCATTCTTACCCTGTTTTACTTCCTTAGCATTTGCTGTTCTAGCCTTATTCACAGCTTTAATCCTTGCCTCTTCATCAGTTTTAGCTTTGATTTCTTCCACTGTTCTAGGCCTAACAACACACTTTTCAACACTATGTCCAAACACCTTGCAGTGGTCACAACTCTCAGGCTTCCGGTCATACATCACATTCACCATTTTTGTACCTTTAACTTTCCTCTCCTAATCAGTATACTCAATTTTTATCTCAGTTTTCATTACTCTGCAAGCTTCAAATTCTACCATTACTCTAGCATAATCAGTTATTCCAACCCCATTTTGACACATCCTAGCTGTCATCTCATCCATCATTAGTGGCCTACCAAGACTACTAGCTAAAGCACTGATGCCTTTCAAACTCCATGCCTCCATTGGAACATTCATCAACTTGACCCAAACAGGTAGTTTAGAAGGCTCCACCTTCTTCATCCCAATTTCATGATTCCATTTTAGTACAAATAATGGCCTATTATTCACCATCCATGGCCCTTTTGCAAGTACATTTTGCATACCTTCATAATCCTTGAATTTAAACAAATTGATTCCACTGTCATTCACAATCAACTTTTTAAAACCAAATTTCCCCTACATTCTTCTTAAATGATACCTAAGCTCATTAAACCCCATGTTATCCCCTACAAAGTACCCACACAATGTATTCTGCCATTTGATACATCCTTCTTGTACAATCTCATCATCAAACAGAACAGTTTCACTACCATCATCACTGATCTTTGGTGCAATGTAAATCAGATGGTTATCAATGACATTCTCACTTCCTTTAACTACATTAACATAGGGGTTCTTATTCACTTCAGTTTCCTTAACAGTATTATCATCATTATTACTATTATTCACCATTTTAGTTTGTTCATTAATAGCAATATCACCATTAACACTACCAATGTTGTTATCAACAGTTGTATTCACACTAGAATTTTCACTTACATCATTATTCACAGCATTCTCACCATTACTCTTCATCTCATCATTCACCTCATATTCAATGCTACCCTGGCTCAAACTCACCGGATCTTCTTTTCCACCCACAGTTTCGTTATCAGCTCCATTATTACTTCCATTACGCCCCTTTGTATCTCTTTTCCCCATACTAACATTAGAATTCTCATACCTTTTAGGAACCCTAACATTTCGCTTCAAACCTTGCCTATTTGAAGACATTTTTGCAAATTCACACAAAAACTTGACTCAAATCGTGAAGAAGAAAGCTGGAAATACTAGTAATTCAAACAGTAATACTAATTGGAAGAAATTGGAAGAAATTAAAAGAATTCAATTTTTGCGCCAAAATATGAATTTTTCAATTAGTTGCTAAAAATTGGGGAAAAACATATAGGTTGATCGGAAAAGTGAGCTGAATCGATATATCGGATTAGATTTTCAATTTGATGGTTAGATCGTGCAGAATTGGAGCTTTTTTGAGTTTTAATGGCGGATGGATTTATTTGGGTTTGTTGGGTTTGCCCAAGTTGCAAGTTCAAATTCAAATAAAAGTCAAAAAGGAAAAAGCTGGAAATACTAGTAATTCAAATAAAAGTCAAATAAAACTTGACTCAAATCGTGAAGAAGAAAGCTGGAAATACTAGTAATTCAAACAGTAATACTAATTGGAAGAAATTGGAAGAAATTAAAAGAATTCAATTTTTGCGCCAAAATATGAATTTTCCAATTAGTTGCTAAAAATTGGGGAAAAACATATAGGTTGATCGGAAAAGTGAGCTGAATCGATCTATCGGATTAGATTTTCAATTTGATGGTTAGATCGTGCAGAATTGGAGCTTTTTTGAGTTTTAATGGCGGATGGATTTATTTGGGTTTGCCCAAGTTGCAAGTTCAAATTCAAATAAAAGTCAAAAAGGAAAAAAAGTCTGAAAAATGTACAGTTTGACATTGGAATGTGCGTAAAGTGTGTGAGGAGTCTATTGTGCACAATGTTTGAACTTTACTTGTCAATTGTCATCAATCAAATAATTTTGTATACATTCCTTTACTCCTTTGGTAAGCGAATACATAAACTTTGAGTAACTCAAATGAAGCTAAATCATGTAATCTAACACAATAATGTAATAATAAATCATTCTTGCTTAAATAAAAACCGAGATGTTTGGCAAAGTACTTATAATGATTATAAAGTGCTAATATACATGACTTGGAACTCTACCAAACAAATCTTTTTACTAATCTTATGTTCTATGACCAATTGTAACAATTTTTGTTATCGATCTTATAATCCTAAACCTTAAATCTTATTGTTGATAAATAGATTCAAACACTTAAAAAATGAAAATATTAATTCATTTATAAATAAAATAAACCAATAAAAATCTGAATATGCGAAGTAAATAAATTTAGTTACGAATTTTGAATTTATAAACTAACACAAATTTTAAAAAATGTGACACACTCAAAAACTAACACAAATTACCACGCGGGAAAAACCAATTACTCAAAAACCAACACAAATTCATAAATCACCACGCGGCAAAAACCAAAAACTCAAAAACTAACACAAATTCAAAAATTTCACAACCCACTCCCATTGGTCGACACCCAATCACACGGATCACCACAAACCAATTCTCCACCGTCAGATCACCCCTAATCCAACGCTCCAAAACACCCCACTCCCATCCCTTCATTTCCCATCCCACTATATAACCATCTCACCCATAACCCATCCAAATCACACACACTCATTTCACCTTAAAAAACACACACATAACAAAAATCAAATCAAAAAATGGACGCTTCAAAAACTAAGAAGGGAGCCGCTGGTCGTAAGGGAGGCGGTCCAAGGAAGAAGTCGGTGACCCGGTCTGTGAAAGCCGGGCTTCAGTTTCCGGTCGGGAGAATTGGGAGGTATTTGAAGAAAGGAAGGTATGCTAAGAGGGTTGGTACTGGTGCTCCGGTTTATCTTGCTGCTGTCCTTGAGTACCTTGCTGCTGAAGTAAGTCTAGTTTTGTAATTTCATTTGGAAAAATTAGGGTTTGAATTGAAAAAAAATTGGGGCTTTTTGAGATTTAGTATCGAATTTGGGGGTTTTTGTGTGGGTTAGTTTGTTTTGATGTGAATTTAGGGTTAGTGTGGTTAATTTTTTGATTTAGGTTAAAATGTGGAAATTAGGGTTTTTTAATTGAATACGAAATTTGGGCTTTTTGTGTATAATGATTGGGTTTGATTTGGGTTCAAGTTTAGTGTAATTAATTGTTGAATCTAGGTTAAAATGTGGAAAAATAGGGTTTTTATAAGATGAAATTAGGGTTTCATGAAATTTAGGTTTAAAATGATATAAGTGTAGGGTTTCATTAGGTTAAAATGTATAAACAATTAGGGTTTGTTAAATGAGATTTGACTAAATGACGGTGTGTTTGGAAACAGGTTTTGGAATTGGCTGGAAACGCAGCAAGGGACAACAAGAAGACCAGGATCATCCCAAGGCACGTTCTATTGGCAATCAGGAACGATGACGAGCTTGGAAAGTTGTTATCTGGAGTGACAATTGCACACGGAGGAGTGCTTCCCAACATTAACCCAGTCTTGTTGCCAAAGAAGACCGCTGCAAAGGAGCCTAAGTCACCAAGTAAAGGAAAGTCTCCAAAGAAGGCTGCTGCCACTGCTGCTGAGTAGATTGGGTAGTGTTTGGGTTGTGGGTGTTGCTGGGTTGTTTGTAATTTGTAGTTAATGAATGATTATGTGGTCAGTTGTTTGTTTAGGTTGTTATGGTTATGTGTTGTTGATCGTTGGTTATTAATGAAGAAACTTCTTGTTTCAGTATTTGTTTNTCTAGGCTTGTCAGCAAAGCCTTGAAGAGGTAAAGGTTTTGTCCAGTCAGTGAAGTACGGTTCGTTGTGTTTTCCATGGGCATCGAAGTTGCTTTCCGGATTAAGCCAATCAAAGGAGTCTGATAAAGCTGATGCAATGTTCTGCAAATGGTAGTCCAGCTCTATTTTGTTTCCTGATCGTGCCTTTAGAAAGTCACGAGCATCCTTATTGATTCGCCTAAGTTCAGCTTTCGTCACTTTTTCCAACTGGAGACCAATTTGGCCTCCCTATGCATCTCTTTCATTTATTTTGTCCATCAATATACATCCTGCGATGGATCAATATTTGTCCAACAAATTTAATTACGCTAGATTAGTAGGACTAATTTATCATCGCAAGAGTGCCGTTTTTCTTATTACTTCACAATAAAAAAGATGAAAACAGAAGCACCAAATAATTTCAGGTAACTGAAACATAAAGAAGAGCCAACATCATTTCCATCCATTGTATTTCACAGTTACTATTTTATTTCAGACAACCTATATTTGCTTCATTAATTGTGAAGCGGGTAAAATGTGAATTACTTTGCAACTATTCGACCCTAGAGCATGGAAGTAGCAACTAATGACAATACCAGCATATGTACAAGCGTACAACTGAAACTACTGATAAAACTGTTCAACGTTTAAGATATGGACCTAGTTAAAGTAGCAAAGTCACAGGTTTTTGGTATTTAAATTCGTTGATTAATACAACTTCTCTACAAATTTTATAAGGTTATAAAGTGTCAGACTTCGTACAAGCTTTTACTGGCAATAAAAAGCGGGAAGACATGGGATAGTAAAAGCTTAATTAAGTTTTTTGTAAGCAACTAAAAACATTGGGTTATACTTATATTATGCTGTATTGCAAATTTTGCTTAAATTCCTACAAGTATCAGACACGAAAGCATTCTGCTAGAAATTGGGCATTTCGTGCTATAAAGAGGATATGCCTTTTTAGCTGAAAATGATACAAGTAGATTTTAAACAAAAGCACAAGTTTAAATTTTAAAAAAATAAAGAAAAAAAGAAGAAGGTAGATTTGTTGGTATAATAGTTTAATTGATTGTTGTTCTAGCTAATACATGATATCTACAAAGATCCAACATTCTGTGTAGGTGTTTCCGTCTTGGCAAACTCAGCGAAAACCAATCTGCCATCCACGGTCTGCACAGAAAATGCTAAAAGAGTCAGATCAGGTAATCTTTATTAACCATAATGTCACGAGAAAACTAAGAACTTCTACCTATTGCTAATTGTACAAGGTTTTCATGTCTATCAATGTCAAGAATTAGTCTCTATGCATGATAAAGCGTCAATAAAAATAAATAAAACCGAACCTTTAGTTGAGACAGAAGTCGACAAGAAGCTTGAAGAAAAAGGTTTTGATCGTGGGACGTTTAGTTCGAAGGTTATTGAGATACGCGCGGCTTGGTTTGATCAGGGTATTCGTGCGGTTATTTTGGTTGATTCGTGGGTTGTTCATTGGATTCTTATAATCTCGATATTGAGCCGTATAGGTATCTTGTTCATCTCTTTGTTTCTGGCCTTCATTCGAACACACATATAATACACATAAAAAAAAAACCTAAACGTAAAACATGGCTCGTAACCTATGTTCGTTGTGTCGGGATTTTTAGATGAACCATATGTCGTATGTGGTATATTCTTGTGTTGACCATGCTGCCCTGTCGACCCCCCTAAACCTAACATAGATCGCACCTTAATAACATATGAATGTTTAACTTACTTGTCTCTATTAAAAATGGATACGAAGGACATGTATATATACGCAACCTGACATCATGAATATACGAAACGCGTGCGTAGATCTTTATTCTGTTTTTCTATGCGAATGTGTCTGTTATATACGTCTTTAATATGGCCTTTCGACACTCGTTTCGACCTCGAATATATGACTTGAAATCTGAAATCAACTCAAGAAATAAAACATGGAACGTGACTATATAGTTTGTAAGTAAATCAGTTAAGTCTAAACAATAATAAATGTGATCCGGTGTACGTCAGTTCGATTATAGTTTGCATGGTATGAGGGCGTGCGTGACATTGAAATTATATAGATATGAATCTGGTTTAGTTTAGGGAGTTATATCTGATTTGTGTATGCATGTCATCATGTGTGTTTACAAGTTATGTGTCTCAAGATGGTGTGCATTGATATGGGTCAGAGTCTTGATGTTGACGTGGTAAATATTTGGTCACTTTTAGTTTTATTTGGTCTCATTAAGTTTACCGAGAAGGGGAGAGGTAAAAAGGGTGTGTCGCGGCTTATTTAAACAACAAGAGAATTGGTTGTCTCGACATATTTTAACAAGAAGGTGTCATGTACTTGTTTGTTTCGAAATAATAAATATCTTGGGTAGTCGTGGTATAAATATTAAGATCGTGGGCACGTTAATAAATTACATAAATTACAATGACGCAGTCCAGAATTATTATATTAATATTAAATTATTAAAATAAAGTTTAAAATAATTTTATTTGACTTTTAATATTTAATTGTGTTAAACTGTTAATCTACATTTTAGACCCTAAACTTATAATATTGACATTTTAAAACCTAAAATATTATATTGATCATTTTAACCTTAAATATTATTAATTGTCAATTATAACCTTTAAGTATTAAATTATAATTGCGGAAACTTACTAAATATGGAAAATTGCTAATTCGGGAAACCTGCTTAAAAGGAAAGTTAATAAAAATGGAAAGCTGACTAAATAAGTAACTTGATTCGTATGAACATAAAATAATACCTGGTTATTATATTCGTGTAGATCCGGTGAAGCGGGAGTAGTCTTCATCCCTTTTGTGATCGTTTTGGTGTCTGTTTGCTTTCGTCAAGGTACAGATATTCTGACCTTTCAGTAAGGTTTCTCATGAACCATGATCCGTTTTCTCTACCCCTACTCTGATATCTGATCTTTGTTCTTCTGATGTCTCTGGTTCATTGACATTATGTTTTGTATGAAACCTTTGAAAATATAACTTGATGATATGAGACAAACTATGTGGAAATGATTTCTTTAAACATGATATCAGACTTGTTTTAAAAGGAAATTTAAATAACTCCTGCTAAAAACATTTTAGAGAAATACCTTTATGAAAATCATGTTTTAAATGAAATGAAAAACCTCTAAATCGGTTTCCTTATAAAAACTTTCACACTTGTAAACCTTGAACCATTGATATGAACCTTGCTACCTTTCTTCTGATATTTTCCTTTGTTTAGGATTCCCTATGCCATTGCTATGATCCCCTTTTCTATTTGAACTTTTGTTATCTGAACCACTTACTATCTGAATTTGCTATCTGAACCTTTGATATTGAACTTATGAAATATGAACCTTTGATATTAAACCTCTGCTTTATGAATCTGCTAATCTGATAAAATCTTATATACATATGTATACCATCTGATATGATCTGTATAATCTGAACTTCTGTTTTATCTGGACATTTAAATTCTGATATGTAATCTGAACCTTTTAAATTAAACATTGACCCATTCAGTATGAAACCCGGGCTATCACTAGGCATGGGGGTTCCATGTCCGTGTCATTGATGCACCAGTGGCATGACTCATGTGTGGGTGAGTGATTTCTCACACCGTCCCTTTGATTATGGTCTGCACGTGAATGGGTAAGGGGCGAATGGATGCATCCTAGGTCTGTTATCTGTTATCTGATATCTGTTATTATTATCTGTTATCTGGTGAATGCGGCTGTGTGTGCAATACACGTCCTTCACAACCCATTGAGGTCACCCCTCTGTTTACATCTGATATTCTGAGGCCTCCCCTCTGGATTGCATATGAGGCTGCTACTGATATTATCTGATCTGTTCTGGGCACGTGGTTGAAATACTGAATATAAAACCTAAACTTAAACTTTAACCTGGTACCTTTACATTTACTTTTACACTTAACTTATATTTAATCCTTACATTTACCGCTACACTTAACCTCTACATTTATTTCTACTTTACTTAACTTTACCTTCATATTCTAACCATGTTACACCTTCCGATACTTATCCAATGCAACATATTCTGTCTTTCTTTTCTGTTTCATATTACTTTGTTGTTATATCTGTTCACTGGGCTTTTTAAGCTCAGCCGCGTTTTCTTTCTCCCGCGGCAGGTTTTAGAAGGAAGCTGGGTTATGGGTGAAGAGTGCAAATAGGAGCTTTTAGAGAGGAATTGCTTGATGAGTTAATAGTGGTTCTGAAGATGCTTTAGATTAGTCATTTTGTACTTAGTTCTGATATTGTATTCCTTTATCATGGAACCTTTTGTAACTCTTGTATCCATTTGTATTATTAAAGTTTATGCTTGTGTTTGTTCTGATTGACACCATGAATGTGACACTTTAGCCCTTGTCGGGTTGGGGTGTTACAATTATGGTATCAGAGCCCAGGCTGCGACTTGTAGTACATTAAACCTTGACCTGTGAAGTTTAGACCCCTAAGTTTCCACTGTAGGCGCTCACTAGACGACCATTGAGAATTTGCTTCATGACCTTCCCAGTATGAACCTAAGTTATTACCGGTGAGGAATGGGTAGACTAGGACATTTGTGTAAGTAGCACCGCTTCCGCATTACTCTGATTCGTGCTTCTGTCTTTCGTTATGCCTTAAGAGAATTTCTATTTCTGTGGTTAAAAAGTTTTGCAACCTAAGTTCAGCAACCAAGTAAGTTTGAAATCCCTCGAGAATGACATTGATGCCTTATACCATCCAAATTCCCTTGATTCTGATCCTCGGATTCCATTTTGCCTGACAAATATTCTGATATCTTACCGACCATTCTGAAGGTCATTCAAACGTGATGTGTTTGACACATTCTGTGAATTCATTATTTATGTTGGGCATAGAATGTATCATCTGATACAATTTGACTTCGCATAATCCTTTACTATTAGGACCCTGGTGACTGTTAATTACGGATATAAGAAAATTTGTTTTCTCCCTCTGAATGATGAACTCTGTTTGCCAATCAGTTCCTTGGAAGGATATGATGTTAATATTATCTTAATATGGATTCGTTAACTGAGCAGGATGATGCTGACGACTGATATTCTATACATCTCACTTCTGACGATCATTTGATGTTGTAGTACCATTGATTTATAATCCACCTATCACTTTTGTTTAAAACAAACGAGATTCCAATACCTTGAACTGTTCTCTCATCTATTTCAACATTTTGATGTATCATGTACTGGACTCTGAGATATATAAACCATCCGTCTGTTTTGATGACTGTATTCGTTCTATGAATCCGTTTAATCTTGATATATCTGATTTTGAGGTCTCTTGATTTCGAGTTGGCTTGTGACCTTTAGTAACTTGTTTCATTCTACTCCTGTTATGATGTTTCTGAAACACATGAATCTGTTAAGATTGATGCTGCTATGAAAGTACAAAACTCCGATCTCTTCTGATTTTCAAGTTTCTCCTAGCACCTGATAGTGTCCATTCTTGAAAAGCTCTAGCACTGGAAGTATTTTGTAGTACAAAAGTTTTCAATGTTCTCTGATAAACCTTTTGGTATTCCCTCCTGCTTGAAAAATAGAATCTGAACTGATCTCAGTCGAAGAAGCCCTGAAAGTTGAGAGATTGAATGAGCTGGCGTAATATGATGTTAATCACACTGATATTTTATTCTGGGATGCTCCGGTCGATTTATGAAGGAGAGAAAGAGAAATACATGACGGTGAATCGACTATCGTGAACCTAACTAAATCACTATCCGAAATCATTAACCCTTTCCGCGTATTAATAAATGATTTAGTCTACCTTTGAAACTCAGTGATCTGATTACATTGATGGACTGAAGAAGCAACCTCAGGAACTTCTAAGAAATGGGCTAAATAATCAAGGATAACCTCCGTAAAGTACTGCAGTTGTTATGGAGAAGGAAGGTAATGAGAAGTGATTCTGAAGCTACCTTTGTACTCATTATTGCGAACCCTGGATGCCAATTGTATTGGCTAAATTGTCAATTATTCTTATGCATCAAATGGAATTTATGTTTCTTGAATGTTTAGACAAATGGTCATTGTATGACTCATTAGTACGTTTAGAAACAAGGAAGAACATGAGAATCAATTGCGCAAGTTGTTAGAAATTTGACAATCAGTTGTATATCCCAGAAGTCTGATGTATGTTGAGGCAACGGTGTTCTCAATTGAGAATATTGCTATAAATCCCGACAACAAAATAGAGAAGCTGGAATCTTCTGAACCATGTAGAAATTTTGGAAGATGCTTACAAATTGCGTTACTGTTAATAAATTTCGTGAGCAGAGAGAAACAGCTCAGTTTGATTGGAGAACGGAATTTTGGGAAAGCTGAAATAGAAATATGCTTCCGCACTAGCAAGTGGTACCTAACTTGGAACGCTTCTAGGGGAGACTCGGTAATGAACGTATACATCGCATGATGATGATTGTTTATGCATCAAGTCAACTACAACGTATGAGAAGATTGTTCACTGCATGAGCTGGAATTGACAGCAAAAGTGGTTACCCCGAAGAGGGGAAGACGATCCCTACAGAGCAGAAGTGCTGGCGAGCAGAGGAAAAATCTATTCAAGATGGCGAACCTGGAGCTGATGAAGACATGCAGTCTCACTTCCCTATTCATCTTGGTTGTACTAAGATCAATTGAGAGTGGAAGCAGACTGGATGATGAAGGGATTCAAGATCGTGCCAGAAGTTCACATTACTCCATCACATTTCAAGAGAGACTGCAGAAGGAATGATGAACCAGACTCAAGCTCATGATTTTGATCACTCCCAGGTTGATAGAAGAATGAAGGTAGATTAACCGGATTTGAAGAGATTGGAGATCATATATTTTGTATGGACAGAAATTGAAGTAAACCTCTAGGTTTGGATGAACTGATTATGTGAGGAAGAAGTCGACGATGAATTTTCACTCCCGTTGACCCACTTAAGTCTCGTGATCTGGTAATAAAACCCTTTAAAGATTTTAAATTCTCTAGAAACATCTCAGTTCCGTGTTCATTCTGCGTTTTCTTGATATTGGCCTCGTTTTGAGAATTTTGGAAAATTGTGAAGATCTATGTTCTTGAACGCAGTACGTTACTTCTGTTAGAAATTCTAGGATTTTCATTACTCTTATGAGCAGTTGTTTTTCCTCTAGGTTATGATGTCTGATTCTGTTGACCTCTGGACTGTAGAAGTACTAAGTGGACTAAGAATAAGTAGCTTGTTCATGACTCGAGATAAAGTATGATCATCATGAGGGCATAATTATGTTGTGCTCGTATTATGACGCCTGATCAACGTGATAATACTTACACCATATAATGTGCACTCATTATGATCATAGGATATCCGAGGAGTGCCTTAGAAACCTTAGAAGTTCTGGTATCTTATCTGAATTATCCGCGATAAGTGAGGCTTTGAGTTCTTTCTACCTATGTTTATGTTTGTTTTTCGTTCGTTAGAGATCTGAATGAGTTTGAACTCTTGATTTGCATTCTGCTGACATCTGTATATCTGTTACAAATCTTAAGCTTCACTATAGAGCTCTCTACTGTCTGAATATCGTCATTTGATCTGATTTCTATCTATATTCAATATGTATTTATGATAAGATTCATCTAGCATTATCTGTTATATGTTGCATTGGTTTAACCAACTCACCCTGATTTGTTTTATTCTGAGGGATCCTAAACCTTTTAATCTGGATTGAGTCATGAGAAACTAGTCTGTTTTTGGAAGATTCTGTTGGGAGAACCTCCCTAAGCGTGAGGATAAATGTGACGATCTTTTGTAATTTGCAACGACTCCGCCCGACTTTGCGACTTCAATTTCCGAGGACGAAAATTTTTCTTTTAGAGGGGAAGAATTGTAAAACCCAGATTTTCTGAATGCACAAAATACCCAAAATACCCCTCTAAATTTTAAACTTTTGAAAAGACGCTTTATAATCTAAGACATTACAATATATAGTAACCTAAGTATTTGAAACCGTAATATTTGAACAATACACATTTATACCGTTAATAAAACTTATGATAAAATAAAATGTACGTATTTAGCACCTAAAAACTACATCACACGTTAGAAGCTTACATTGGGCCGATTCATAAATGATGTACATACATATTTTGAAATTTTGGAAACAATATTTGTTACAACTAATATCACTTAAATCACCTCTAAATCATCACCATAATTTCGGAAATTCACCTCACCAAATCACCATAAATTTCGCCAAATAATCACCCTAATCACCTTAATATACGATTCAATCAATCACCAAAATTGATGATACTGCCTAGTTAAGAACCCTCCCTATCTCATCCTCTTATTCCCTCTCATACGTGAACCTTGAAAACAAAATATACACCCATAGCAAAAATAAATAAAACCGAACCTTTAGTTGAGACAGAAGTCGACAAGAAGCTTGAAGAAAAAGGTTTTGNTCTGGATTTCATATGAGGCTGCTACTGATATTATCTGATCTGTTCTGGGCATGTGGTTGAAATACTGAATATAAAACCTAAACTTAAACTTTAACCTGGTACCTTTACATTTACTTTTACACTTAAATTATATTTAATCCTTACATTTACCGCTACACTTAACCTCTACATTTATTTCTACTTTACTTAACTTTACCTTCATATTCTAACCATGTTACACCTTCCGATACTTATCCAATGCAACATATTCTGTCTTTCTTTTCTGTTTCATATTACTTTGTTGTTATATCTGTTCACTGGGCTTTTTAAGCTCAGTCGCGTTTTCTTTCTCCCGCGGCAGGTTTTAGAAGGAAGCTGGGTTATGGGTGAAGAGAGCAAATAGGAGCTTTTATAGAGGAATTGCTTGATGAGTTAATAGTGGTTCTGAAGATGCTTTAGATTAGTCATTTTGTACTTAGTTCTGATATTGTATTCCTTTATCATGGAACCTTTTGTAACTCTTGTATCCATTTGTATTATTAAAGTTTATGCTTGTGTTTGTTCTGATTGACACCATGAATGTGACACTTTAGCCCTTGTCGGGTTGGGGTGTTACAGTCAATATGTAGCAGTATAGCATAAGTTTAAGCAAAACTAAAAAACCAATAAATAACCTCTTATCCTTCCTTTTGTCCATCTATAGTGTCAGCCTTAGGTTGGATTCACACCTAAATTCGTCCTAGAAATTCGATGGGATTGGTAGAAGAAATGCACCATCGTTATTTTATTTGTGTGCTTCTTATAAATTACGACAACGGTATAAGATATAACAACAGATGCCCAGATAATTACATTAATTTCGATTAAATCTGACAAATGACCTAAACGAGAGTTCTAGATTCAAGTAATGACTTGTTTGACCTTAAAAGTCAAAAGACAAACGAAGTAAGAATCTAGCTGGCTTGAAAATAGCCTGTATAAAACAAAAATTGCCACAAAAGAGGACAAAAATAGTATTTCCAACCATTTTATTAGCAATTAGCATTTCATTTTTAGACTGCAATATTTGTTTTATAAAATTGTTAGCCATAAAGAGTATATTCCAAAAAGATGAATTATGCAGCGGTTTAGAAGTTTTAACTAATGACAACTGAAAATACTGATACATTAAAGCAGAACATATAATATCCTCTACGGTTGATGAAATCCTATGCGCATTCATATCCCATACAACTTCCTGGTCAAGCAAAGCTAATCGCTAATGATATCTAAATATATGATTTCAATCAATTCAAGCATGTAAACCTTAAGAAGATAGCTAGCATCAGTTCCTATCCGCTATTTGTGTAATTGGGATGGACTATGGATTGACCTCTTCAAAAGGTAAAATGAATTCCCCTTAAGGTTATAAAAGTGTCGTAGTTTGCATAAGCTTTTTCACAAGACTCCTAAAATCACACAGTGAAAGTTGGAACTGAACACTATTAATTCCCCTTATTATGTTAAGGGACATAGCCTGAAGATTTAGTTCATTCCATCTCTATAAAGGGATGAATAACAATGAGCTTGTGCATGTAATCAAAACAGTCGGTCTAAAAAAAAATTAGTCAAGACTTGTGTGCTTTTGTTCAGAAAGAAATGAACAAGCTTACTGTTTTAAGCCACATCAATGAACCCACAAGACTTTATTCATAGAAGGCCACACAGCTTAAAAAGTTTTTGGTAAAATTTTACTATAATATACTGAATTTTCGTGGAAGAACATGTTCATGAAAATGGGCATTTCATTTCAAAAAGAGCATTGGCTTCATAAGGTGACAATGATAAATAGAAGAAAGTTGGTCTACAGACAAATATTATATATAAAATTTGTGATAGTGATAGAAAGATTCATGAGGATTCAATTCTTCCTCACATATTTCACAGAAGTATTCACTCTTATGGTTCTCAATTGGGAGGTAACTCAAGCTCAACGGATGTTTGTCGTACTTGTGCCTTATTGTCCTAGGCAATAACGAAGCACACCCAAGATGTATATAGGCATTGTCACAAATGCTGCAGCTAAATTCAAAGCAACTCTTGAAAGAAGGAATAACATGCATGGTTATTATATCTTATATGAATAATCGTTCAATTGCTAGATAGTTAATAAGGAATACTAATCTAATTACTTGAAGAAATCATAGAATATCTTACCAGTACTAGACAAGATGGACATGAATGGTTCTCTTATTGATGTCGCACGATCCAAATGGGCATAGTACTGTCTTTATCACAACAACGGGATTAATAGACCGTCTCCTATTTCCAAGAGTGTGGAGATGAAACAGAACGCCTCATGAGCTGTTCAAGTTCTTGCAACAATTGTAGTCAATCGCATACTTACATTCGAGACACTTAAAT